>MIQA02007974.1:0-14408 GCA_001887855.2 Sclerospora graminicola | reverse complement strand
AGGAGAGATCAGACGTCTCATGCCCCCCGGAGCCAAAACCTGCCGGCGGCTGAGTTTGCAGATCGATAATCTGATCGGGTTCCAGTTGATCCGTCGTTTGGCCACCGGAATTTGAGAGGCGACGACGGGTATCCGCGCGAGAGCGAGACAACACGGCGTATATCTGCTGGTCGTCGTAATCCTCGTCTTCTTCGTCATCATCATAGATGTACGAAGGGGAAGGCGGCCCCGAATCCGAGGAAGAATCAGGTGAAGCGGCTGCCGAGCAGGATGGCGACGCAACTGCCGGACCTGATTCCAAGTCCTCTTCGGAGCTAGATGACGAACTAGTGGTGAGACCAGTTCTCCTTGGTGAAAGAGGAGGAGATGCAGCAGCGGACCGCCTTGCGAACAAGCTGTCATCGCTGTCCGACTCAAATTCTTTTTCGCTGTCCGGATGACATTGGCGCAAAGGAGAGGATTCGCTCTTTTCTCCGTTTGGGCGGGTCAGCACCGGCCAAGGAAGGGCTGGAACTGGCCGGACGTTCTCCGCTCCCCGATCCCACCGAGGCGGACGAGAGGTCTGAACCGACAAGGGGCGGATTAGGGCCGGCAGGAAGCTGCTCAGGTCCTGATTCCGCTGAAGCGGACAACCGGGATGAATTCGGTGGAGAGGTTTTCCACTGATCCACCATCCCCAAGACAGCCAAGATGGACTCTCGGGCACTCAAAGGAGCCTGCAGGAGAGGAGCGGCCTGGCTTCGAGCCGTTTCGAGCTGGTCTTGTAATTCACACAACAAGGACCTAAAACGATCCTCCTTGTCCAGCATGGTAGCGCAGACACGGTCGACCCGAGCCAGCATGGCATGGGTGTCGAAATAATTTCGCCGGGCCCGATAGAGCTCAGACCGCAGCTCCTGTTGCCGGAAGGACGTTTCCTGTAGCTGCTGCTCCAGAAGAGAAATCTGGCGGAGAGCTTGAGTGTGGGACTCGCGCAGGTGGTTTCGGTTGTCCCGCTCTTTATCTAACTCTTGGGACACCTGGCGGAGTCGGGCACGAAGGTGTGAAAGTTCCCGGGACATGCCAGGGATCTCGGCGTACTGCTGTTTCAGCTGTTCCAGCAGTTGGACTGCGGAGTGATAAGGACATGGAGACTGTAAGCGACTGGGTTACAACACAAGAGGAGAAGAGGCACTTACGTTGAAGTTTTGATCGGTGAACCAACTCCTGATTGGCAGTCCGGAGGGGCTCAACGACGTCTGCCAGCATGCGGAGACGGTTTCTCTCTTCCGTCAGGATGGCGACTTGGCCCTCGAGATCGGACACCTGTTTCTGAAGATCACTTGGTCCCGGAGAAGGTCTCCGAACGGCAGCTTCATCGGCCCGGCGGTTGGCAGCGGCGAGTTGTTGGACCAAGTCAGCTTGGATGTGCTCCAAGCTATCCACTTGGGCGGTCAACGCCTCCAGCCTTTTCTCCATCCCCGCCGCCTCGGAGACGGAGGCGGATGGCGCGGCGGCCCGTTGTAGGGCGTCCGTAAGCTGACCCACAATCGCCCTGAGGATGGTTATTTCGCCCTCCGCTTCTTGACGACTGAGCTTCAGCTCAGTGATTCGGGGGTCCACGCGTTCCAGCATCGCACAAGAGGTCTTGAAACTCTGCGACAGAACTTCATAGTCAGCCCGACAGGATCGAAGCTCCGCCTGAAGGGAAGAGACGGCGGCCTTCAATCTGTCCCGGTCGCCACAAGCCTGGCCGTGAACGCGGAGCGCAGTTTCAGCGTCGGCGGTCAATAACACCAGATCGGGAGTACGGGACGACTTCGGCGGTTTTGCGACTTCCACCCCGCTGGCGGGCGAGTCGTCGTCCACGAGAACGAGACGGCATATGTCATCCTTGTCGATTTTCAAGACTGGAACTTTATCAAGATAAAGTCAGCATTGTGGACGTGATTGACAGCCGATGGGGAGACCGACCGGGTTCACGAAAATCAATTTAAATTAGTGGGACGACGTACCAAAGCGGGGCATGGATAAGCAGGATCAGATCAACTGGGTTCGGGTGAGATCGTGCCTCAACCGTTGCGCGGCTGTGACGCGACTCAGGGGCGGCTGTGGTAAAGTGACTTATGAATTAATGTGAAGTACTTTCCAGAGGGCGCATTCTGATTGGCAGAAATATGGACCAAGAGCGTAGGTACCGGATCCGAGCGCATCTACGAGCGGCAGGGCGGCGCCAGGCTGGGAATCAGGCTGGCGAACATGACAAGGAGCGTGGATAGTCGAACAGGCGGACTAAGCGGACGGGAAGGCCGCGGATGTTGGACGGCCGAGTGGAGATCGGTGGCGGGCTAATTCGGAAAGTATGAGTGAAAGGAGCCTGAAAGAAGATGATTGTTCTAGTGGATGAAAGAGGCACCCGGATCGGGTGAGAAGCTGCCAAGGAATCGCTAGCGCCAGCGGCCGAGGGGCTCGGATGGATGGCCATCCGGCCGAGCCGGCCGGGTACAATGTACCATCCGTACTGGTACCAGCTGGGTTCGGTGTACCGTCCGGGTTGGTACCATCTGGGGTTGGTGTACCGTCCAGGCGGGTACACAAAGTCGGAGTTAACCGGGCTACTTCGGGTAAGGCACATGACTGGTCAGCCGGGTTATTTGGGGTAGGTTACACAAAAGGGAGTATTGGATATAGGGATAAATCAGTATACGTTTCGCTTTCTTAGACACAAGTCGCTTTTATTGGTTCACAGCGGAGGGCTAACAAGGTCCCCTCTTGCTGCTATTGGTTTGCCCGGGGAAGGTTAAAGTAACCCACCGGAAGTCCCCTGACCGGGAGTCGCGGCGTCTTCGTATGCTCACCTCACGTCGCCCGTGTTTTGAACACGGTATATTAAGAATTGGGAAGTGGTAACATTTTGGCCTTCTGTGGAAGATTGTGGTGTTATATTTGGATTCCCCTTTACGTACACGCTTGGATTTACCCTTTATTATCATTGGTTTAGCTGGCCGATCGATTATTCTCGGACCAGCCGGCACTATACAAAGTTCAACTATATTGCCCGACGAGTTCCCCGGTGACGATTTCCGCCCAGGAGCTACCCCTAGTCCTAACCCTCATCTCCCTATTCGACGGATTTTACACTTTTCGCCCTAGGGTTCACCAAGAGAGCAAAACCAGCCAGTACTGACGGGTACACAAGGTGAGCTTTCAGCATGCAACATCCGAGTCGTCACGATCAAGCGGATGGAAGTGGCCGATCCAGCCGGCCGGATGCCGGATCGGATCATGACTCGGATGGACGGAGTACCCGCTCTGACAGTCAGTCGTCTGGGCCCCCCGTGGGTGTTCGCGTCTCAGGGAGAATTTCTGAGAGCGACTACATCACAAGACTTAACATGGCTATTTAAAAGGACGTCGATCCGAGATAGGGATCAAGCAGTGACCAAAATTATATCAGGGAGGATGTGATCTTTCCCTCACAACTGTCACATCCTAATCGATTTTAAATGACGTGGGCGACCATCTTTGGACGTGAACTTCGAGTGGTTCAGGATTCAGCACTGGACTCCAGTATTCGATCGCTATTCACAATCCCTACCGACCTGAGAGTAACACCTTCTCAAAACACATTTCTCATGAGTGAAATATATGAGCAGGAAGTATCAAAAGCCATCAAAGGTTTACACAGACGGAAAGCGGCAGGTCATGATGGATTAAGTAATGATCTTTATAAGGACATCCAAGAGATTTTCGCACCGACGTTAACGAAGTTATTCAATAACATCTTACAAGGGGAAACTCCGCCATGTTCCTTCATACGGGCGTTCACTGAGGAAGAAAGGAGATTCGGACAATGCGCTCGACTACAGGCCTATTTCATTACTTCAAACAAGCTATAAAATATTTGCAAAAATTCTAGCGACTCGTTTACAGACCTTCTTGGGAACCCTTATAGGGGAACCTCAACAAGAATTCGTTGCTGGACGTCGCATGGACAAAGCAGTAGCAGCAATGATAGCGACTATTCAGCAAGTGGAGTGGGCTCGATCTATCCAGTGAAATCGGATGAGTATCCAGAAATCCTATTCCTGGATTTTGCGAAAGCATACGACTCAGTAAATTGCAAGTACCTATTTCGTATCCTCTCACTTTTCGGCTTCCACTCTGAGTGGTACCAACCCAGCCGGTACACCAACCCCAGCTGGTACCAGCCCAGCCGGTACACCGAACCCAGCCGAATCGGCCGGATGGTCATCCATCTTAGCTCACTTGACCGCTGGCCTTAGCACTTCCTTGGCAACTCCACGTCCGACCCTGGCGCCTCCTCCGTCCTCTAAGAAACTCAACCTCCTTCAGGACCCTTCGTCCATACACCTTCCGACCAATCCGCCCTTCGGTCGTCCACTATCTGAGGTCATCCGTTTCGCCTGGTCCGCTAGCCCAACTACCCACATCTCGAACACACCCATCTGGCCCGATTCCAAGCCTGGCACCGTCCTGCCGCTGGTAGATACGCTCAGCGACTGCCATCCGGCATCCACGCTCTTGGTCTTCATTTTCCGCCAATCAGAAGGCGCCCTCGGGAAAGTATTTCACACCTTCCCGTTAATTAATTCACGAGTCACTTTACCACATAAGGAGACAAGTGTTTTTAGTAAGAAATACAAATGAGGTTGTTCCTGCTTTTTTATGTCTCCACGCTGATAACCAAAGGTTCAATTTACCATTTTATAGTACTGTTGCTTCTCCTTGTTCATCCTGTATATATTCCATATCCGCCATCAATCTTAGTTTTGCGTAAGTATCTAATGAATTGTTGACCTGTACCAACATCTCGTTGCCCTTAGTATTCATGTTGGGATTCTACATAATCGAGAATCATGTCACCCCCCCACCGCAGTGGACTCACGTAACCCATGTTGTCGCGTCATTTGATTAGCTAACATGGTCCACGCAGAGCTTTCTTCATTCTCGATATTTTGTGCAATGCTGCAACTGATCTATTGACCGCTTTTGCCTTGTAATATATTTGTAATAAGAGCAGGGTTGAATCGCTGGGGTGATAATCCATCCCCATCAAATTTGCAATGTTTACTGCTTATATGTTGGCACAGATTAAAATTCTGGCTTAGTCGATTGCTGGGGGGCACAGATTTTGACCAAGATATTGTCTCCATAAATATTATTCCGTAACAGCGCCCATTCTTGCGAGCTGTTCATAATAGCCATCTTTTGGTTTTCTGAGCTGACCGAGTCTAGTCGGCATCCCCAAGCATGAAACCAGTCCCGTGGAATACTTTTTATTTCTGTATTTGTGCTTTGTTCTAACATACCCCGAAAGCACTATACCCTCCAATGCTGCGTCATTGTACTAAGATCCGTGGGCGCTAGTCCTTCTAGCAAATTAACCGTTCCTTCAAATGTTATGAATAAGTGTAGTAATCTGCTTGTTCTCATGAATCGATGCCTTGCTCCAGGTGTCTATCGATGCGTCTGCGAATCGAAACGGTAATTTAGTTTGGCTTATCCATTCCGTTGCATATTCTGCCCATGTGCTTGCCATGTTTCAGCTGTTATGGGAGAAACCTCTGGTGAATCTGTGTCGGCGGTAAAATCGTCAATTAGCTCTAAAGAGATTGGCAATGCTGTTGATTGAGTCGGCTTCGGTGTAGTGCTATTCTGATCGTCCTCTACCGTCCCGTGATTAATTTCTGGTCTCGGGCACAATCGTTTTGCGTGACCTGGTTCTTCTTCATCGCTCAGCTGGTGTTTCTGTCAGTCCTCAAATTCTGAGTCTCTAGACAATGCTTTCCGTTATTCGTAAAGTCGGATCTCTCGGTTGATGGTCATGCCAGGCCTTGTGATACCATTGAAAGCGAATGGGCTCTAGTATTTGATATTTTTGCATAAACCAGTTTCTTTTCTCCAAGTTATTCAACTTTGCCTCTAAGAGATACAATTGTTCTGGTAATGATAGTCTGCTGACCATTTCCGTCATAAAACTTCTGTCATACAAGGATCGGGAGTCAAAATGATCTGCTCAATTCACATTTCAACTCATGATGAATTGTAGGCCCTTGTAAACGACGAATCAAATCGTCATAATTGCCTTCCCAATCTTCGGAATCCCAAGGGGAATGTTGAGAACACGTGGTGATTTGACTCTCAGACGTTGAGCTTTGACTCAATGGGGCTACCTCCTGTTCCGCTTGACCAGAGGTATTACTGTCCTTCATTATGATATCTTGAGCCGAATTATCCTCTACTTTATCATCGGCATAGTCATCCTCCTCCTCACTGGATGATTTACATTCCTACATCTCGATATCCTGTCTAGGATTTATTCGGGTTTCCTACCATGTATGTAGCCGAATAGTGAGAGTCGCTAAAATGCAAGATAAGTGGCATACGTTGATCATTCTTCACCGCATCACTCTTTAGAGACATGACCTTCTCCATACAAGCTACCAATGATATCGGATATTCCCCACTCGCCGCATAGGTCTTGTTATGTTTGACCCTGATTTCCGGCGCGAAATTAATCACGCCTGAATTCAAACCAGTCTCGTTGGTACTAATCACAAAGATATGTCTCTGTAATAGAGTACTAATACACGCAAGTGTATCGTTGCTGCCCCAGGCGGTTGGTGGTACTACATCCGTCAAAGCAGATCCACGTGTCGCAAAGTCTTGTAAATACAGCTTAAATTCTCGTTTTGATTGAACTGCAGACATCTTCTCGTAACGTCTTCCTAAACTCAAAAGAATTTGTTTCCTTATTCCGGCTGGGAATTAGACGTCAAAATCAAGTAATGCTCTGGTTTGACATCCTTGTTTAAGTAATTGTGATAATTCTTCGAGCTTCTCGTCCTTCAGAATAGGATTGTGAAGCTAACACTTGACAGATCACATAGAGTTGGCAATTGCCAGTTGCCGATGTATCTACACGCCGGATTCCCATCCCTTTTAACGCTTGATCCAAATTGGTATCTGACTGGATAGTGAATGGAATCAATTTTAGTGTATGTAAAGAGTTGAACTGCACCAGCTGTGTAACAGGGCTGCTGTTACGCGGCTTACACTGTTAGTTTGCAATGAGGAAGCGTGCAAATTGTGTTGGACCAAATGTAATTTGGTCCTACTTAGTTTACTTTAAATAAACCCAGTTAAGAAAATAATCAATATATTAATTATAATCGATTAAGTATATATATATAATGATATATATATATATATACTGTGAGGTGTGAGTGCTAGAAGGTAAGTTTAAGAGTGAATATATTTATGAGTGGTTAAGAGCTAACTAGTATAATTAGACCTAGACTAATCATAGTAACATGTAGTATAAAACTGATCTAATGATATTTTTATCATTAGATGACTTGTCAGATTCAATTATATCAGAATCTGTTCTCAAAGGTGGATTATGACAACTTATAATCCAATGTTCACAATTTCATGTATTACGACTGAAATTGAACTGTGATATTTCTATTCAAATATCACTTATGTAATGGTACCCCATTACATCACCCCCCACTCAAGCTGGTTGGCCAATAATATATCGTAATATTGGCCAATCGAGTGGTGGCACTTGTTGGTCATAACGATATTCAGTTATAACTCATCTTGACCAGAAGTAATCTGATGGTCAGCAAACGCAGCGGCGCTCGTACGAGCACTGCCGATGCATCGAAAACGGATATCACTTCTGCATTGCATGCGGAAGTGTCGTCGGACGCCGACGCTTCGAACGTAGTTTCGAGGCGCAAGGCAAATTCGCAAGATCGCTTGTCTCTCGTGGCAGACGCTGTGGAAGCAGTGTCTAAGCGAGGGCGGGGAGACGTCGCGAATGCAGCGTCTTCCGCATCTCCACCTGCCGCACGGCGGGTGTCAAAGAAGAAGTTTAACGACCTCTTCGGAGAGTCATCCGACTCCGAGTATGAGGGCAAGGACGATAATGTCCCTGTCAGCTACTCTAGTGGGGTTAAGACCACCAAAATCGCTTCGCCGTTAAGTGATGGCGAAGTGGCTTCTGACGCCGTCGATTACGACAGCGACAATTCGATGAAGCGATGGTATGAGGAGCGTAGGGCTCCTCCTGGACCTCGTCATTCGCCAGGCCGTAGCGAAGACGGCTTTGAGACGTTAGGTGGTGCCCCACCCACCAAGAAACATCGTGCGGAAGCGGCTTACACTGCTTCCGATTCATTGAGTCGTGTAGAACGCTATGTTCCGTACGAAGTGGGGTTTTGGACCCCTGCATGGGTCTTGCCTATGATAGTGGTGGGCATATGAAACGTGACTGTCAATACCCACTGTTTGACATTAATGCCCTTGACGATTGCGAGGACCTTCGCAATCGTCGTTTCGATCGTAGTACTGACGATAGACGTCGGTACTTCATCGACCTTTTCTACCAGGCTCGTCACTATACGAACCGGAAAGGGTCGAAAAATAGTAAGGATGACAAAGACGCCCTTACTCAGAGTTGGAATGCCTTTGTTGAGAATTACAACAAGGATCCCGACAGGTACGTGAAGAAGGTTCACGCAAACCGCGAGCGCTTCTTAAAGTACTCGATTTCAGGTAAAATGGAGTATGTCCATTTCACTTGTATTAAAGAGGGTTTCTCTTGTGGGGTTCCTTCGAGCATGAAATGCCCGTGTTGTCCCCCTGGAGCTCCTCGGCTGACCGAAAAGGAGCTTAGAGGGTACCGAGGCTTCTCAGTACCCGCTGAAGTTAAGTGCTATGTCGATGCTCTCAAGGCATCGGAAGCTTCGCAGGCATCAGCACCTAACGTGGGCGTGCCGCCCTCGTCAACACTTAGTGCTGACGCTTCTTTTGAGTTCGAGGAGAAGTATCCTTCTCGAACTCACGCAGGAGGTCAGGGGCATCCGCCCTCAACACCTCGATCGGTTCCCAAGAGTCAAACTCTTGGGAATATCCCAACCAACGCACCAAGTACTCGGTACGCTGCCCCTTCTTATAGGGAACCGAGCGCTTCGAAAGCAAGCGCTCGAGAATGTAGCGCTTGTTCCCCTGACTGTCAATCAGGGGCGGCGGGGGTTGATAGTTCCCTCGGCGCTGTCGTTGCGGCGCATGGGCATCAGGTCCGCAGCTTAGAGAAGCTGTATGACGCTTTACGCGAGGACATGTGCCATTCGATGAAAACGTATCGTTATCATCGGGACGAGATTCGTGAGATTCTCGATGCGCAAGTTGTGATGCAGAAGAAGAGTGATCTTCTGATGCTTGACGTTGACCGTCTAAAGTCGGAGGTGGAAACTCTCCAGGGTCTTCTGGCTTCCCACCAGCGGTTGGAGGCCGACTACAAGTCTCTCTTGGGAGACTTGAAGAAGCACGGCATTCGCCGTGGTGATGCGACTCGTCCTTAGACGATCGGTATGGTTTGAGCCTCCCAACGTAGAACGTTGGGTGGAGGCGCATGGCCGCGGGAATGTCTAAGGTATAGGCATTCCCTTTAACACCTTGGACCTTAAAGGGCCCAATGAATTTAGGGAGCAACTTCCGTGTAGGGAAGTTGCTTATTGCATGTGTAGGTAGATTAGTTGTAGATAACATAACTAATTCACCTTTTTCAAAAGAATTTGTGTTCTTCCGTCCATTTTTGTCTGCATTTTGCTTCTGCTTATCAAAAGCGGAAGCAAGCGCGTCTTTCACATAGCGTATTACAGCTTGACGCTGTAATACGAATTCATCTACTGCTTTGTTGGCAGTGGATGGGCTGTTTTCAGTGTCAGCAGCCATTGCCGCCGACACATATTCCGCATAAGCGGTTTCGGTTTCTGAAACTGCTTTTGTTTCTTCTGTGGTAACAGTAGAAAACTCTAGTTTTTCTTCACAAGTTGCAGCTGCAGCTTGTGCTTCGACTCGCTTTGAATTTGAGCGGGTCCCTCCCCCACTTAGATTTGGCGTACCGCCAAGTAAAGCCGGGGTTCGTGGATGCCGCAAGGCATTCACGTAAAACGGTGTGTGCTTGGTAGAAGCATGCACCGAGTTGTTTATAGCAAACTCAGTGAGTGGTAAGTAATCACTCCACTGCTCGAAGGCATGTGCGTAGGAACGCAGCATGTCGCCGAGAACGCGGTTAACGCGCTCAGTCTGCCCATCCGTTTCCGGATGGTCCGCGGTTGACATCTTCAACTGCGTGCCCAGTAATGAGAACGTTTCTTGCCAGAAACGCCCTGTAAATCTTGGATCACGATCCGAGACTATGTTTTCCGGCATTCCGTGTAAACGGAATACCGTGTCAACGAATATCCGCGCCGTTTGCGCAGCGGTGACATTCGCTGACACTGCAGCAAGATGAACCATCTTACTGAAACGGTCTACAAAGACCACAATGCCTGTTTTCCGACTGTGATCAGCCGGAAGACCAAAGATAAAATCCATAGAAATGGACTTCCAACACTCTGTCGGAACCGGCAGAGATTGGAGGGGAGCCTGCGCTGACTGTGCGGGCTTGACGCGCTGGCAAATCTCGCAAGCGCGAACGTACTTACGTACCCATTTGTATTTGTTACGCCAGTAGAAATCGCGTGCGAGAGAAGCATACGTCTTCTCTCGACCCTGATGCCCCGAAATCGGTGCATCATGGTACTCAAACAAAAGTTGATGTTTGAGATCATCGTCGTTTGGAACGACAATGCGGTTGATATCGTCTTGGTCTGTGCTGTAGTACAACAGACCATCGTGCAATTGGTAGCGATGCACGCATGCGCGAAGGAACTCAGGAAGTTCCTTGCGTTTCCGATCTGATTGATCACTCAAGTAATCGATCAGTAGGCGAGTTTCCTCGACGCTTGACGTATTTGTCGCACAAGCGGCGAAGACAGATCGGTGCAGCGTATCGCGTTTGCACTGATTGCTTCGGTTACGGACGGTTTCGTCTCGTAATCGGGGCGTCGTGATAGCGCATCCGCTACCACGTTCAGCTTTCCCGGTTTATACTCAACCGTGAGGTTGTATTCTGCAAAGAATGACAGCCAACGTGCCATTCTTTGAGAGATGTGTGGCGAATTCACGGCCGTGCGTAGTGACGCATGGTCCGTGTAAACCACGAAGGGTCTATCTCCTAAGAGATAGATGCTAAACTTCGCCAGTGCATACTTCATGGCAAGGAGTTCCTTGTCGTGCACCGGATAGTTGCGTTCGGCTGGACGCAGCTGACGCGATTGGTAATAAATTACGCGATCACGATCATCGTGATCACGTTGCATCAAGGCGCAACCGATAGCAAAATCGCTCGCGTCGCAAACGACGTGAAACGGCCGCTCGTTGTCGGCGATTGCCAACACGGGAGCTTCAGTCAAGCTACGCTTGACTGCATCAAACGCATCTTGGCACTGGGTATTCCAGCGCCAATCGATATCTTTCTTCAATAATTGAGAAAGAGGTCGGATCAGACCGGCATAGTTGCACGAATACTTGTGCAAGTATGTCGCCAGTCCGAGGAACTTTCGAAGTTCCTTGACGTTAGTTGGCGGAGGCCATTCAACGATCACCCTGATCTTTTCTGGATCGGGGCGTACCCCATTCTTGCCTACAAAGCAGCCAAGAACGGGTATCTCGGGTGCACCAAAGGTGCACTTCTTTAAGTTCGCATAGAGCTTGTGCTTGCGCATAAGCTCTAACACCTGACGTAGATGTTCTTTGTGAATATCTACATCAGTTTTGCCGTGTTCAGCCTTGCTATGGATGAACACATCATCGAAGTAACTCGGCGCGAACTCTCGCACCGGGCGCAATAGATGTGTGACGCATCTGTTGAAGGTAGCAGGGGCATTTCGAAGCCCCTGTGGCATCACGAGCCACTCCCAAAGCATACCGCTTGGAGTGCTTACAGCCGTGAGAGGAATATCTTTCTCACGCATAAGGATTTGGTAGAAACCATCCCTTAAGTCGAGAGCACTGAAAACGGTGCTCCCGCTCATGCCATCTATGATGACGTCTTTTCTCGGTATCGGCGTTTGCGCCGGTACCGTTGCTGCGTTCAGCTTGTTGAAAGCGTGAACGATTCTCCACCCACCAGTGGACTTCTTGACGCAAAAGGTGGGGCTGGAGTGCGGAGAGGTAGACTCTCGCACATGCCCTGCCTTACGACGAGTTTCGAAGAACTCATCGATTGCTTTTACTTGATCGCGCGGCAATGGCCATTGCCGCGTGACACAGTACTTTGTGCCGGGGACGAGATCGATTTCGTGTCTCGTTCCCTTATCCTTGGGAAGCTCACAAGGTACTTCTTCTGGGAATACGTCAGCGTATTCCCAAAGTACTTCGTAATACGGGGAAGTCGCTTTAAGCGACTCCCAGCTCTGCGCTTCAAAGCGCTGGACTTTGGTCTGATCACTGGGAACGAGTTCGTTCTCAGTGTTCTTCCCATTGGGAACGAGTTCGTTCCCGCTGGCTTCCAATTGTAAAGTGGATATTCGTTCGCGAATATCCACAACCTCATCAGATGCGACAATGACGCAGATCTGTTCGATCTGATCATTTCGCAAGTTCTTTACGAACTTCTTCCAGCTCAACGCTGGAAGGGCCATCAACCCTGAACTTAAGTTCGGAGGGTTGTCAAGTGTGAGAGACTGGGTAGCTAATCCGGTCTCTGTCTGCGTCAGGACGTTGATCGTCTCGACGGACACAGCTGCTGGGTCAGACGTCTTTGTCCGATCTGTGACACGGTGATCATCACTCGTGCACAAGGCCTTCTCTTCATGGTGACCACTGTCTACCATGTTGTTCTCGCACTCTCGACTTTTCTTGGTCGTGAGTTCTTTATTATCGACACGGAAGTCATTTGCTTCCGTGACGGTTTCATTCTTTTCACGGTGGGTGTTTCCCACCGCGTGCGCATTCTCTCTACCACGACCGTCATCGGTTGTAGTTGTAACTTCAACACGGGAGTGCTTTGCACTCGTGTTGCACACGTTAGTGACGCGCAACGACTCGTTCGTCGCGCGTTCGCGTCCCTCTGGACTCTGATCAGCGGGTGTACCATCCGCTGATCTAGTCGGATTAGATCTGGTGGTGCCATCGCTATCCACCAGGCTATCTGACGCTGCGGTTGTATCATGAGATACAGCCGGATTACTCACAGGGTGATCAGATCCCGTGAGACCGCCGCAGTTGATCGACAGGTTAACCCAGTCGATCGTTGGTTGATGCTTGGACATCCAAGGGATGCCCAAGATAACATCGAACTTGTCATCAAGGTCGAGGACGATGTATTCATCCTCGAACGATAGTTCGTCTAACTTGAGGCGTGTTCGAATAACACGCTTCGGTATAGTCACAGTGGCACCTGTTGCCAACCGGACTGATAACATGCTTCTTGGAGATTCAATCTCCTCGAAGTTCAACGACGTTAGTACCTCAGTTCTAACGAAATTGTTTGACCTGTGTCAAACAAAGCACGCATGGGTCGTTTCCATGTGGCCTAACTTCAAGGGTAATGAGAGGTTTCTCTTCACCCTGCACTCGTTGACAGGACATAGTCCCGTCCGGGGCTATTATCCTCACATGCCCGATGTCGGCATGCGAGATAACCCGTCCAGTAGGGCACCCCGCCCCTACTGGTTGTTCACGTTTTTTGCATCAACAGAGGGTTGCCCCTGTTGATGTCGCTTGCCAGCAGACTGTCCAGTCCGCTGACTGCGTGGTGCCGGACGCGGCGCCATACATTCATGGGCGTAATGGCCCATTTTCGCGCATCGATTGCAGCGAATGAACTTTTTGTTTTTCGGTTGCCTCGGGGTCGAGGCGACCGCGACTGAGAGATCCATAGGTTCTGGACCTCCTCCGCTCGCGTTGTAACGCGGATTCGGGTGTCTCGGGACGAAGTGTGAACTTCGTCTCGATTGGAAGTTTTGGTTATTGTTATTATTAACATGCTGTATTGGCGGCATGTTAAAATCGAAAGGCGCTTGCGCTTTCCGATTAACCCCAGCATGCGCTGCTGAGCGACGCATGCTGAACTCCTCCCGGATGCTTTGGTCTATAGCATCGGTCAGAGTCTTCGGGGAACCCGGTAAAGACTCTGTTTGATGGGACCGTCATTCAGTCCCTTCATGAAGGCGGTGACCTGCATGGCAGGAGGCACCGGTTCATATACAATATTTGACAACAAATATTGTATTTTCTGAGCATACGCATGTAAGCTCAACTTGCCCTGCCTGAGTTCCATGAACTCTTCGCGACAGCTAAGTTCCATTTCTGGAGCTTCAAAGTTGTGCTTTAGCTCAGCTTTGAGTGACTGATATGTCAAAAACGCAGTTCCATCAGTGGATCTGCGGCTCATCGCCCATGCCCTGGCGCGACCGCCTAGGCATGTGGTGGCGAAATAAGCTTGTGACCGCGGGTCCACAATCTTCTGCGCAGTGATAGCATCCTCTACCTCTGCGAACCAC
>MIQA02007968.1:0-15044 GCA_001887855.2 Sclerospora graminicola | reverse complement strand
GAGTCGCTCCTTGTACGTCACTCGCCTGATGGTTTACTTCGGGTTCACCCTCCTCTGTGATGACTTCGGCTGGTTCATCCTTCTGTTCTTTTTCATGATTGTTCTTGAACTCCTCACTGTCATTTCCACTATTTGGATCCGTTGTTTTCGGTGAGCCGGGCCTAATAATAATCAATATTTGTGGACCTTGTTTGACCCGGCTTTCCCCTGTCGTTTCGATCGGTGGCCTCCTGATCAGCAGCTTGGTTGGCGTAGGATACTCCGGCTTCTTGACCATAGGTGAAGTATCTTCATCCGCTAGGTCTTCGTCACTGATCATATCCGTGGTGGCTTGATAAGCCAGATTCTGCCATTCAATGTATCTTCGTGATCCTACCGAAACATATCCGATCTGTCGAGGTACTTTCCCCTCAGGTAACCACATCCCTAAGATCATGTCTTCGTGGATAATCAACGGCTGATCGGATATATTCGTGACCCTGATGTAGCTTGATCGGCCGATACCTTTAACGAACGTTGGTACCCATCGTTCACCTCGGGTCAGCACAATTTCTGTTGCCGATCACTCGACCGAATCATGACATCGACTGATCGGGACACCCCGATGTTCTCATACTGACCCATTTTTAACATCCGTACATGAGTACCATACAAAGGTCGTCGGCCAGATAACTGAATCTGCACTTCATCCGGCAGAGTCAGGGTTCCATGAGACAGGTCAAGTCGTATACCGGCTGGTACCATAAAATCTATCCCCAATATCGCGTCTTGACCAGCTAACCGGCCAACCCAAGCATTAAAATAGTAGACCAGGGATCCTGCCAGGGTGATCTTCACACGTGATCGTCCTTCCGTCATATATGAACTCTCGCCGATCCCAACGCATTCTTGCCTCTGGGTACTGTCTATACGACATCCCACCTTACGAGCAAAGGCGGAGTCGATGATCGAGACTTCCGCCCCAGAGTCAAATAAAATAGTGGCTTTTTCATTGTTGATCTTTCCATTAGCTTTAGCCTGTTTAAACCACTTGTCGCGAGAGTGATACTTCCAGTATCCTCGGGATTCACCGGGCAGTAGATCCAACTCCATGATCACGTCCGATCGGGAATATTCATCCACTCTGAGACTGTAGATCGGACACCGATCGATGCAATTTGAATTAGAACATGTATTGTCGGTTATCTTCTTTTCCTCAAACTTATCTCCGCTACCGACATATACATAAATGCAGAACGTAGATCGCTCGGCTCGAGCCAGATTCCAACCTGGCGAGCGATCTAGTTTAACATCTTCTCAACATCTGGTGGAAGCATACCAGCATGTTTAGTCGGCACATACCACTTGCGCATCAGATTAAAAAATTCTTCAATAGGGCAGGCACCGGCATCATGAAGCTTCCCACAAGTCTTGCACACGAAAAAACAATGATCAGAAGGATGACCTTTACGATCACATTTTCCACACGTAATTATTTTCCAACAATCACGATCTCCATGTTTGGTCGACCCACAATGCACACATTTCTTACGAGATCGGTCCTGATCAGGTTGAATACCACCAGATTTCCGTCCATCCATGCCATTAGCCGATGATCTCGGGCGATACACTGGTTCCGTCGTAAAGATATGACGGTACTGTTCCTCGTCCGAGCTCAGACTCGACTGACCACTTTCCTCTTCCAAACCTGAACTGTCTGATTCCTTCGCGATCATCCGAATTGCTCTGGCTGGTCGTGCTGCCGGTATCTTGCCCTGATCAGGGTGTGGCTTTGACCGGTACCGGTTCGATCCTACCTCGACCTTGGGCTGTCGACTCTTGGCTTGCTGCAGCGTCCTCAGGGTCAGCTCCAGTTGCTCTGAGTCCTTTATACGGAGCAGGGTTAGCTGATCAGCCAGATCGCGATTATCCAGAGTACCAATGAAGTGTTCGACATGTTCGCGGGCTATATCCGGGTGCCGTGGGTCCTTGATCGGCATTTTCGCGCGTAGACCAGCAACATTCAACCGATGTAAGTACTCGATCGGCGTCTCGTCGGATCTTTCCTTCATGTGGTAGTACTGTCTAGCGACAGACACCCCCGAATTGCAATATTGTTCTTCAAACTCTTCACACAAACGAGGCCACTTCAAACGCACTTCTCGACTCAGCTGTTTAAGCCAGTTCTTGGCCGGACCTTTCATTAGATCAGCGAAGATCAGGCATCTTTCACCTTCCGGTGTCTTGTCCCTCAGAAAAGCTGACTTAGTCCGGCTTAACCAACCTCTGGCCTGATCGTCATCCATATCTTTGCCAGTGAAATCTTTCAATTCCGAGATCGCAGACATTCGTACTCGGGTGATCGTTCCTGATTCACTGTCAAATGCCTGCGCGGAGGCCATATTCGCCCTACGAGGCATCTCAATGTCCAGATCATCCGGATCGAAATGCTGACTGATCTCTCCTTCCGACTCCATGTCCACATCACTACGTGGGGGCGATCTATGAAATCGATCTTGGTGACCGACTTGGCATATCGATCGAACAATTCCGGCTGATCGGACTGATTCCATATCCACGTCCACGGGTTTCTTGATCGGTTTCTCAGCGGATTGATTCATGTTTGATGCTGATCGCCATGGTTGTCCTTGTCCAGGTGTGTACTGAGGCAATCCATATTGTTCACCCGCAAATCGGTTCATCATAGTCGCGAACATGGTTTTTAATTGCTCTGGGACCTCCGGCATGTTGGTATGACCAGTGTTGGAGGTCGGATTGGTCTGTGGCACTTCCTGAGCATCTTCAAAACTATCGTCCGATCCGACTCGACCAGGTTCAGGTTTCCTCTTCCTGTTCTGCGACTCGATCTTGGGGTCGATCTGCTTGATCCCTTTCGGGCCCAACGTCATACGTGTGATCCCAACCGAGGAGTCGGTGGATGCCGCTCCAGATTGTGATGACGATTGATAGATCGACTCAATATCCATAGGATACTCAACCAACTGTGATCGGTGCGAAGGATCCGCGATCGGCGACTGAACCACTGGGTTCGTCCCTAGTAACGAGGCAAGATGATCATACAGGGTGGTCATAGCTTCTCTGATCGTCTCTTGATCCAGATCGAATAGCATATTCGCGTCGAAGGCACCAGTAGTGAAGCCAACCTCGTCGATCTGCGCCAAGAGGTTCCTGATCAGATCAAGTTGACTGCCTGTGATCACCGGCCGGGTCGTTCGACCTTCAAGCTTCCCGATGATCTTAGGTTTAATGATCTTCATCACTCGGTTGGTAGCCAGGAACTTGTGAAACTCTCGAAGATAGAACAGTCGTTCCACATCTTGGACAGTGGTCTTCTCGGCTGGTTCGCTCTTCGTCTTCCTCGAAGATCTTCGGTTTAGGTTTCACATATTTTTTAGGTGGATCATAATGATCCGCCCCCATGTTTTTTCTGTCTTTTTTCCATTTTCTTATTATACATAGGATCAAGGTTAACACCTCGATCCTTTCCTGCGTTATAGTCAACTTTACTATAATCCAGATCGGCCCCGATCGGGGCCATGTGGGGAGTTGTTTCATCTTTAATATCGACCTGGCACTCCACCAGACCATGTCGATCATCGCTTCCTTTAGATATGGACAGCATCGGAGGCGATACGCCTTCCTCCAATACACCCGAAAAAGTTTCCTCCACTTTGATTTTCACATCTTTTTCATCATCAAAGGAATCACGGTGATATCCTGAGTCACCAAGTGATCCGGGCACGCGCACCATTGTGGTGGAGCCGATTTCCAAATCCATGACCGAAGTCTTGGGTGGAATCCGGATACCCACTGGCCCGGACGACCAACTATCGGAGGGGGTACTCCGTTGATCCTGATCAGCATCGGAATCAGATGAATCACCATTGTGGTGACTGATCTGCTCCTCCCGGTCATCTGGCCGGTCTTCATGCGCGTCAGGATCTATGTTTATCTTCATCTCACCTTGTGTACCCGTTGATCGGGGTGGTTACACTCACTTAGGTGGACTGGGTGACGAAAACGATGATCTTGATCAGGTCGGAGGGGATGACCTTCTCGAGACGGGGGGTGTCCTCGGGTGGAAATCTTCACCGGGGAACGGGTTGGGGTCGATACTTAATCAGTATCTAGGCACTGATCAGGAAAGTTCGTCTGATCAGGCCAGCCAATGAGAGAGAGATATTACGGAACCAAGAAAACGCGATCAATCCACGATCTTCCACAGTAATCCACAAACGTTATCTCCACAAAACCTTTTCCAATATTATTGACGTGTTCCAAACACGTGTGCGTTGAGGGTGAGGTTCGATCACTTAAAACAAACCCGTCGGGGGTCTTCCGGTAAGCCAAAATGCGTCTAAGCGCGTCTTAACCGGGAATTAGTTGAACAAGAGGGGAATAATCAACCCTGTGCTCCCAATGACCGCAACACGTGGCGGAGCGACTCTTTGCTTTAGGGGGAAAATCAAAACCTGTTATTATATATGCAATCTCCTATACCTGTGTACCGTACATCAACTCATGCCTGCCTTATACTTCGAACCTATTTACTTCGTCGCACGGTTGCGTAGCACCACCTTGCCCATCCTGGCTGCACCTTCATGATGATCTGTACCACTTCTGCCCTGATCACGACCCGACTCCTAGAAAGATCTTCAACCCATCCCGATCTTCGACAAACGACCTTGAAACCACTTGAGATCTGCTCTTCTAACACTTGCCTACTTCGTATCCAGCCCGACTGAACCGAGAACTTTACTTGCCTTTGCATCTGGACGCTGATCAGAGGCTGATCAGCCCTGATCACGATCGGCATAGTGACCAGCCGAGTGATCAGGTGGTGATCAGGCCGATCAGCCCTTGATCACCTCGGGAACGCTCTGGGTCATCATCATCACGACTCAATTCATCTGCTAAGCCATGCTTCCGACCTTTATACCCCGTCAGGGCAACCATATAACACCGATCTCGGCTGATCAGGCCTGATCAGGCCTTGCCACGTCATCTTCGGATTTTCGCATAGGTTATCATCACTCACACAGCCTGTCACTCCACATGCCCGACTTCATTCCACATTTAATCTTCATTGCTCGGACATAACAGGCTGATCAGGCCGTAACTTCGTGTCATGATCAACTTCAACCATTATACCATTCATAGATCGGCTGGACGCCTGCCTTTGACACGTCATGTCAACAGTTACTCTTCTCATATTACATCCACGGGAACTCCACTTAGTAACCGTAATAACGATCGTGATCGTGATCATCATTCCATCCGTGTCTGGGACTGGGCTTAACGACAGTACTTGGCTGATTTCTCCACATCGTGAATATCCGTTGTCCGCCACCTTTTCCTTTTACTGTGATCAGCCTTTTCCCACCCATCAACCGTCATATGTTGATGGGTGTTCTATCGTCACCAATCAACGGCCATGTGTGGTCCACTTCAGTCTCAATATTTTCCGATCGCTTTACCACACTGACCCTCACGCTCACGATCACTGGCTGTTGCCATGACAGCCAGCGGCTCTTAAATCTTCGTTCCGCTAGTTAACTAGCGGAACGCGTCAACAGTGGTCGTTTAGACAGACCACAAAGTGCTACCAGGTGTAACAGGGTAACCGTTACACGGCTTACACTGTGAAATTGCAGTGAGGAAGCGTGCAATTGAGTAGGACCAAATGTAAATTTAGTCCTCCTTAGTTAACCTTAGATAAACTTTAATAAAGACTAATTAATTTATTAATTAATCTAACGTATTTCTTCGAACATAAGACCGGTCTTCTACCTATTTAGTTGACCGCCCAGCTAAAAACTAGTGACATCGGTTCTTTATTTGAAACGGGTCTTCTATTTTTGGGCATTGAATTTGGGCTAGTTGACTGGACTCGCCCAATCCAGTCAGCTGGTCTGGATTCAATTCCCCCGTCTGCAGTGGCCGTGTGCACAAATTTTACGTTTGTGGTTGTGTTTCCAGATCTAGTGTCAGAAGAAGGTGGTAAGTATAATTTGTTGTGTTGGTGCACACGGTCACTGCAGGCGGCTGGTCTTTTACTGTGGTTAGGGTGGCCTACCACCACCAGGCACACGCAACAACAGGTTGTCGGATTTCTTTAGATCTTCTCGCTGGGCCCACCAACGACGACACATGCGAGCGTCGATTCCCCAGCCTTGAGCACGAAAGTGCACCGCTGCACGGGAGGGAACACCATCTCCCTCGTTCTCGATCCACTTGATCGCCTCCACCTTCTCGTGCACCCGAAAACCCTGACGAACTGATGTGGTGGAGCCGATTTCCAAATCCATGACCGAAGTCTTGTGCGGAATCCGGATACCCACTGGCCCGGACGACCAACTATCGGAGGGGGTACTCCGTCGATCCTGATCAGCATCAGAATCAGATGAATCACCATCATGGTGACTGATCTGATCCTCCCGGTCATCTGACCGGTCTTCATGCGCGTCAGGATCTATGTTTATCTTCATCTCACCTTGTGTACCCGTTGATCGGGGGTGGTTACACTCACTTAGGTGGACTCGGTGACGAAAACGATGATCTTGATCAGGTCGGAGGGGATGACCTTCTCGAGACGGGGGGGTGTCCTCGGGTGGAAATCTTCACCGGAGAACGGGTTGGGGTCGATACTTAATCAGTATCTAGGCACTGATCGGGAAAGTTCGTCCGATCAGGCCATCCAATGAGAGAGATAATGAGAAAATGCGATCAAACCACTATCTTCCACAGTAATCCACAAACGTTATCTCCACAAAACCTTTCCAATATTATTGACGTGTTCTAAGCACGTGTGCGTTGGGGGTGAGGTTTGATCACCTAAACAAACCCGTCGGGGGTCTTCCGGTAAGCCAAAATGCGTCTAAGCGCGTCTTAACCGGGAATTAGTTGAGCAAGAGGGGACTAGTCAACCCTGTGCTCCCAATGACCGCAACACGTGGCGGAGCGACTCTTTGCTTAGGGGGAAAATCAAAACCTGTTATTATATATGCAATGTCCTATACCTAGTGTACCATACACCAACTCATGCCTGATTTATACTTCGAACCTATTTACTTCGTTGCACGGTTGCATAGCACCACCTTGCCCATCCTAGCTGCACCTTCAAGCTGATCTGTACCACTTCTGCCCTGATCACGACCCGACTCCTAGAAAGATCTTCAACCCATCCCGATCTTCGATAAACGACCTTGAAACCACTTGAGATCTGCTCTTCTAACACTTGTCCACTTCGTATCCAGCCCGACTGAACCGAGAACTTTACTTGCCTTTGCATCTGGACGCTGATCAGAGGCTGATCAGCCCTGATCACGATCGGCATAGTGATCAGCCGAGTGATCAGGTGGTGATCAGGCCGATCGACCCTTGATCACCTCGGGAACGCTCTGGGTCATCATCATCACGACTCAATTCATCTGCTGAGCCATACTCCCGATTTTTATACCCCGTCAGGGCAACCATATAACACCGATCTCGGCTAATCAGGCCTGATCAGGCCTTGCCACGTCATCTTCGGACAAACCCATAGGTTATTATCACTCACACAGCCTGTCACTCCACATGCCCGACTTCATTCCACATCTAATCTTCATTGCTCGGGCATAATCAGCCGATCAGGCCGTAACTTCGTGTCATGATCAACTTCAACCACTATACCATTCATAGATCGGCTAGACGGCTGTCCTTGACACGTCATGTCAACAGTTGCTCACCTCGTTTTACATCCACGGGAACTCCACTTAGTAATTGTGATAACGATCGTGATCGTGATCTCCATCGTTCCATCAGTGTCTGGGACTGGGCGTAATGACAGTACTTGGCTGATTTCTTCACATCGTGAATACCCGTTGTCCGCCACCTTTTCATCGTAACTGTGATCAGCCTTTTCCCACCCATCAACCGTCATATGTTGATGGGTGTTCCATCGTCACCAATCAACGGCCATGTGTGGTCCACTTCAGTCTCAATATTTTCCGATCGCTTTACCACAGCCGCCCCTGAGACTAACTGCAGCCGCGCAACGACTGCAGTTCGACTCACTCACTTCCAAACTTCCTCTCTGGCGATCACCATGGCTGACTCGAGCCGATCTTCTCTTCCTTCTTCATCATCTTCGGCCGCCCGCCCGATCGCTGCTTCGCCTTCCGTTTCCAGTTCGACTAATCCCGCGATCGCCCCGATCACGACCAGCCTCATCCGTCCCACGACAACCATGACTCCGTATCGCCCGCCTTGGAATCCATCCGCTCGACCTTCTTCAGATCGCCCCCTCCGTTACTTGGAGCAGCTCGCTCGTCTAATAGATGGATCGGGTCCACTCACGTTGGGGTCCATGGAAGCTTGCCGACTGCGGTCGGAACTCCGAAGTGCAATTCCCGAGTTGGTTTCTCTATATGATACCAATCGGGCACTTAACGCTGAGTTATCCGACCGTCGGATCGTTGCCGATTCCTTGGCACATGATTCTGCTGATCTGGCTAGCCAGCTGTCGACTCTTTGGCTAGATCACGACCGACTTGACCAAGACTTACAAGACATGACTGATCGCGTTCAGAGTTTGACGATGGAGCGTGATCAGCTATCAGCTGACCTCGCTGCTCTGCGCCTCTCCAGGCCTTCGGACACCGTCGCCTCTTTACAGTCGCTGATCGGTTCGCTGACTATTACCATCCGCCATCAAGGTACGTTTATCCCGTTCACTTCTTCTGTAATCCGTATATATATATCCATGTTTATTTCCAGACGAACGTATTGAGGCGATGAAAGACTCGATGGTCGAGATGGTGGACCATCTACAACGGCTCCTTGATCACCGTCTCGACCGTGATCAGCTGCTTCGCGACAAGATTTGCACTGCCAAGGACGTAGAGCGTCGGGAAGTCGAGGTTCGCTACTCGGATGAGCAGGTCCAGCTCCTGGTCAAGCAACTTTCCGATTCTCGCATCGGCCGCGCCGACATACAGAAAAGGTTGTGCGAGAGTCGGAAGGCGGCTGAAGATTGCCGGCGCGAGCTTAATCTTGCTCGGGTTAAACTTGAAACCCTAGAGCTCGATGATCGCGCCTGGCTCCAGCATAACGCCGACTTGAGAACCCTCGCGGTGCAGACTATGGAGAGGTGGACCAAACCGAACACCGGTTCGGGGTCAGTTCGGACGGCCTTACAACGGCTTCCTGAGCTGATCAGCTCCTTCACTCCGTCTGGAACACCACCACAATCTTCCGAGTCTGCCCCGCCATCACCAGCGTCTTCCGTCGCTTCCTTGCCGGCCCATAGTGCTGATCAGCCCGTGATCAGCACTGCAGCGGCTTCTGCGTCTACTCAATCTCGTTTACCAGCGACTTCGAGATCAGCGCCTTCGGTCTTGAGTTCTGAGAAGCGCAAGCGGACCAGCTCGTCAAAGAAGAAGATGTCTCCCGCCGAGCGCTCTCGTCTCATGGTTGACTCGGACGATGAGTCGACTGATCTGGACTAAAGGACGTTGTCCGTTCTGGCCCGATCGCGCAGTGCTGATCGCCGCACTCCAGCGCCAACCCTTTCCGGCGTAAGTTCGTTGGCCCAGGCCGTTACTTTGCTTGAGTCAGATGACGAGGATGACGATGATCTTGAGGAAGAACAACCGGCTCCGGCTGATCCCAACGTTCCTCCAGCGGCCAATAGGGTAGTGATCGCCCCGCCGCTCAATTTCACGGGCGTTTTCATCCCGGCGAAACGATCGTCGATCGAGCAGGACGATTACAGTTATAATCCGAACCAAAGGTTCATGGATTTGTACGTCGTCATGCAGGGCAAGCCGACTTCTGCTCACATGGCAACACGGAAACCTTGGAGTGCTGATCAGGTATGGGATCTGACGCCTCAGGTTCTTGCTGTGAGGCACAAACTCGTCCCTCGCTTGTGGTCCCGCCCGCCAGGCTGGATCTTTCCGACAAGATCGCCGGCGCCCAAAGACAAGCAGTGGCAACCGAGGGTGCTGACCAGAGGCGCTATTGAGCTTCTGATCGATTCAGCACCTTGGGATGTCCTCATGACACCTATGCCTGGGCTGGCGTTTCCCAATCACCCTTGGTTTGTTGAGCTGCAGGGACGTTTGGCCCTGTATTACCAGGAACACATTCAAGCGATATGGGAGGCGACCCACCATTTCCCGATCACGGCGGCGATGCGCAAGGACGCGTGGATCGAGCATTACCATCATGCTCGCAAGCGTCGACGCACCAAAGCCGGGGCTGCCTGGGCCGCGATCTGTGATTATATTGTCAACGGGATTCAGCGCGGCGAGTGTGATCTGGACGTTTTCTTGTTTCCTGGCGTGCTGCATTTACCTGTTCGTCGGGCGGGATCGCGAGGACTCAAGGCTGACGGCGGGGAGTGGTATCCCGGTTATGGGCATCCAACTCCGGTCGCCACGTTGCGTGATTGCCTGATCTGGACCGATCAGCAGGAGCCTTGGCGGAACCAGTTCCGATCAAGCCCCATGGATCATCCAGTGTTCGCGGTTTCTCGCCTGCGCACTAAGTATGGCCTGTGATCGTCGTGACAACCAACTTTCGTTTCGTTTTCCATAATCACTAATATATCACGACAGTTCTTGATGATTTTCGCGTTCCATATTCACACTTCCTGTTCAGGTCTCATTATTGTCTCCATCTTGTATGTCGGTCGCTCACATGTATACAAATATAGTTCTCGTGCATTTTATGTATGTATATGTATCCATTTATTCCAAACCAGCTCAGCCACCCTGATCTCCACTTGCCCGATCATTGCATTTTGCTGATCAGTCACAATGTGTCAACCCAGGCTATTGAGATTCCTGGTTGCCCTCTTCGTGGGTTTGCATCACTCCAAATCGATTTCGTCTCACCCGATCGCGTTTAAATTCCCTTAATAGGGCTCCACAGTTCAGATCACGTTCATCTACCCACTCGGGATCGTCATAACCCTTCCATCGAACCAAGAATCACGATGGGTTCGGCCAAATCGGGTCCTCTTGCCTGATCGGGTATCCAAAACCTTCTCCACTTCAAATTCGTTCGGGTCCAACGTTCTTTCCCAACTGTCTTCGGGTAAGAGAGCTTCGTCGAAGTCAAACCTTGGCTGATCATCGCATGACAGCCTGGTTTTAGGCCGATCAGGGTATTTTCGAACCAGTTTCAGCTTCGACAAGTGGACGATCGGGAAAATTCCGTAATCGGTACCTGCAGTAATCAGCCGAGCGGCATGATCACCGATCCGTTCGGCTATACGGAACGGTCCATGCCACAGATGTGCTAACTTCTTGGCATATCCTTCTTTCACGCGATCCAAGTAAAGCCAAACCCTTGATCCCGGCTCGATATTATGCGAATCGGCCTGATCATTGTTCCGATCAGCTCTTTCTTGGATGGCCCTCCGCAATCGTTCGTTGACTTGCTCCCGCGCATGTTGGTAGTGACTTTGGAGTCCCATACGCCATCGACGAGCTTCGCGATCTCGACCTCGGGTGCATCCAACAGGGATCACCGACTCGATGGTAGATCGGGGGTCCCAACCATACGCCAGGTAGAATGGAGTATCTCCCCTGATCCGATCGATAGAGGAATTCAACGCAAACACCAGTCTCTCCGCATATTCATCCCAATCTTGTTGAGCGGAGTCCGCGACATACATCTTGATAGCTCTAGTTAGCGTCTGTACCATCCGTTCGGCTTTATCATTCGCCTGTGGACGATATGCCATGGTCGCGCTCTGTTTCTGGCCAAGCATCTGATTAAATGATCGGAAGACTTCGGCCATGAAACCTGGTTCGCGATCATGTCTGATCACTTCACTGGCCCGAATCGTCGGAACACCCATTCTTCGTAACTGCAAGCGACTTGTTGGGCTGTTCGGGTAGATCCCGCTTTCGCGATCACCAATCCCGTGAACAGATCAGTCCAGATCAGCAACTCTGTGTTGCTCTTGAACGATTTTGGCAGGGACGGTATGTGATCCATCGCTATCACTTGGAAAGGGTAGGTCGCGTGGATATTTCCAGGTGATCTTCCCCGGATGTTTGGCATACCTTTTCCAGTTTCGCAATCCGTACATGTCCCAACAAACTTTTGTATACTTCGATATAATCCTCTCCAATGGAAATGTTTACGGATCCTGTGGTACGTTCGTCCTACGCCCTGGTGGCCACCCTCCAAACTGACATGATAATGGTGTAAGATATCAGCTTGTAAAGTCTCCGGGATCACGAGTCTGGCCGATCGATCCAAATCCGCATCGGCCTGATCAGCTGATACATAATAAAACAATATATCACTTTCGTCGATCTCGTAGTTAAACGCGATCTTGGCACAATTTTTTGCCTCACTCTGGCTCAGCTTCTCCAGATCACCCTTCAGGAACGCTTTCAAATCACCGATCCATTTTTCCTCGTCTTGAGCCTTGAGAATTCTTTCGATCCGCATCTCTTGTACTATTTCCTCTGTCAGGCTTCCGCGAGAGGGTGATCTGTTGGGTGGTGATCTGGTTCGTGATCTCGTCGTGATCAAGATCTGGGCTGCTTCCTTTTCATTTTCCACACGGATCAGCTCCGGCAGCCTATTGATCTCCACCAGTTCTTCCAACAGCGCTTGATCAGTGATTATCGATCCGGCCTGATCACGCATAGCCATAGTTGTTAAGTGATCTGCACTCTGATTCCAATCACGTTTCACATGCAAAAGATCGTGTCTTGGCCACCCACGTAAAGCTTTCATAACGCGATTATTCAGCAGTTTCAGACGCGGCGCTTTATAGTCGATCTCTCCAGTGATCTGCCGAATCACCAGGTTTGAATCTCCGCATATAATTATTCTTCCAATCTTTTGCTCTTGCAAAAGATCCAAACCTAGCAGCAGACCACGATATTCAGCCTCATTGACCGTGATACCTGGAGTATAATCTGACCCGGCCGATATAACAGTCCATTCAGGCAGTTTCCATAACAGCGCGCTGTACGCCCCCACGCCTTTCTTCACACTCGCTGATCCGTCGAAACTTACAACGATCAGATTTTCCTCCGAGCCGACGATCGGTGGGGTATAGTGATCGATTCACGTGGTTGCTTCCGAGGAGCGACCTCGATCAGGGCTTCATCGACTTCTGATCGGGGCGTGATGCTGGCTGCCAGCGTCCCAAGAATTTCTTCTTCGCCCTTGGTGCACTTGATGATCTCCAAGGTCCACTGAGATAACACCGCTGCCCATCGCCCCAGTCTCCCGTCTAGACCATTCGCTGACAGTAACAACGCCAAACTAGATCGCCTGGATAATACCTTAATTGATCTAGTTACCAGCATAGAGTAGCAAACATCACATACACGTAATAATGCTAGCACTTCCTTATCCAAAATACCATAGTTAACTTCGTTCGGTTTTAATGTTCGGCTTGTGAACGTCACCGGGCAATAAACTCCATCGTGATCTTGGACCAGTGCGGCTGATATTGCCCATTTACTGGCATATAGGATCACCACGGGAATCTTCTCCGGATCGAAGTGTTTCAATATCGGCGTCGAGATCATCTTCGCCTTCAACATACTAAAGGCTACCATAGCTCGCTTCATGTGGTCCTCTGACCCTGGCACAGTTCGATCGATCAGTGATCCAGTCTTGAGATCCGTTTCAGTAACTTCAACTTCGTGATCAGTCTCAATTGGTGATCCTCCTACCCGATCACGTTCTCGTAGCCCATGATAATCAACTTCCTTCAGTTCATATAGTATAGCGGCGTAAATCGAGAAGTCTTCGATAAATCTGCTATAATAATTCAGAGATCCGAGGAAGGATTGCATGACCTTCAGTGATCGGGGAAAAGGTAGGTTGCTGAGAGCAGCCAGATCTTTCGGGTTGGCCTCCAAGCCTAGGATCGATACGTTATGGCCGAGGTAAGCGACCTTGGGTTGACCCCAGAAACTCTTGACCACACTGATCGACAAATTCCAGCGCTCGCAGGTGTTCAGAGTCGTTCGACCTTATCGCATAGCATATCCCAGGATGTTGCTGTGACCAAGATGTCATCTATGTATGATCGCCTTCCCAACACTGATCGGCCCTGATCTTGGTCTGGTTCACCTTCCGTAAACACATCATGTAGATCAGTGGCTTCCCGATCGGCACTGATCTGGAAATACCCATAGAGAGCATTGTCGATCAGCCTCTGATAGATCTGTGGGGCATTCTTTAATCCAAACGGCATCCGATTCCATTCAAAAAGTCCGAAAGGTGTAACGAAAGCCGAGATCTCTCGAGCGCGATCAGTCATCGAAACCACCCAGAAACCACTAGCCATATCCAGCGAACAAAACCATAAAACTTTATCCAGATCTTCTAATAAATCATTGATCAGGGGCATCGGATAGACCATCAACTTCGTGAGGCGATTTACCATTCTATAGTCGATACACAATCGAATATCAACCCCATTCTTCTTAATCACGATCACGATCGGTGATGCCCACTGCGATGTTGATGGCCGGATGATCTTTGTACTCAGCAAACCCTTGATCAAATCGGATAACTTCTCCCGGTATTGAGGTGCAACTTTACGACAACGCTGAGCGATCGGCCTCGCATTTCCCACGTCTATATCACAAACAGCTTCGAATGCGGCTGGGGGTAGGGCGTTACCTTTCCCCATCAGTAAATGACGCCTCTTCCAGATGATCTTCTTTAGCTGATCGATCTGCTCGGGCGTGTTCACTTCGGGATCACCGACCTGTAGATCTTCCATGGTGACTTCTGGCATATTGGGCGATACTTCCGGTAAAACGGCCATCTGCTTCTCGATACCTTCAATGTACTGATCACCACCTTCGTGTATACACACTTCCTCGTCTACCTGATCTGCCTTTTTCTGATCGGCGTCATCTTGAGTCGCTCCTTGTACGTCACTCGCCTGATGGTTTACTTCGGGTTCACCCTCCTCTGTGATGACTTCGGCTGGTTCATCCTTCTGTTCTTTTTCATGATTGTTCTTGAACTCCTCACTGTCATTTCCACTATTTGGATCCGTTGTT
>MIQA02007965.1:0-19403 GCA_001887855.2 Sclerospora graminicola | reverse complement strand
CTCATTCTGGAGTATCTGAAAAAAATGGACAGACGGCTCGAAGCTGTCGAGGAGGCCAGGTCCACTGGATCAGCTCCTAGTACGTCTCCCGGCTCGAACAAGAGCTCGGAGTATGCCAGTGTCTTTCGAGACACATTGAAAAATCATGGCCCATTTGGCATGAAAATGACGCTAAACGATTTAGGCGCCGAAGAAGCCGCGGCGCGTGAGGCTATGCGTGGCGGGGTAGGCGATGCACCACCAGTTCAACCACCAGGAATGGGACCGCAAGGTATGGCGGGGGGCATGGCCCCACAAGCAAACATTTTTGGACACCCGACAGGGGTAGTGAGTGGTGTCAAAATACCGAACTCACGATACAGAAGTTTTCGGGGCGTGAACTTTACCCTGGGCTTGGTTCAGGTTTTAGGCAATGGGCCTACCTGTTCATTGAAGCTATTGAAATTGCCGAGCTTTCGTGTGGTTTTGCTTGGAACGAGCGGCTAAAGGTTAATAAGCTCGGTGAACACTTAGAAGGAGTGGCGTTGAGTTACTACCAGGCGAACATTGGAACCTGGTGGCAACTCAACTCCACGCTTTATTTCGTATTGGAACAATTGTTGACGGCTTTCAAGGTGCACATCACCCATCACCAAGCTGCGTCTCTTTTTGCGGCTGAAAAAGATCCGAAAAGGACGTGGACGGAGCATTTTTTGTACTTGGTGGCGTTAGCCAAGGAGAGTGAGTCGAGCGAGCGGCTAATCGTTGAGAATATCGTGAAATACGCTGCTCCAAGGCTCAAGCTTGCTCTCTTCGTGCGCTACAATCCACAAAGGCAAGACTACATACAGCACGCTCAAGAACTTGTGGCATGGGCCCAAGAGATTGACGACGAAGCTCAGAAGCCCAAGAAACCCGCGAAAATTTACGCTAATGCTGTGGATGAAAGTGGGCAGAGAAGAGTCTGTTATGCCTGTGGAAATGAAGGCCACATCAAGAAGGATTGTCCGCGGCAGAGCCATCGCCGCAGTTTTAAAGGGAACGATCGAAAAAGCAGAGGTGGAAATCGCATGTCAGAGCAGCGATTCGCTCTGTCTACGGGTGAAACAGACCGTAGAACAAGTGAAAACCTTAACGTCTCGATGAGTAAAGACGAAGATTTTTGGATCATTGACAGTGGTGCCAGCAGGCACTTAGTCTCTGATGAAGGTTTGCTTGAAGATGTGAAGGAGTGTACAGATGCTGACGCGTTGACGCTTCCTGACGGCGGAAGTCTACAAGTAACGAAGGTCGGGAAAGTTACGTTACAGGGAATGGCCAACGCAAATGTCAAGACCACAATTACGCTCTCCGAAGTATTTTTCGCTCCGAAGTTAGCCAAGAACCTAATTTCGCTTGGTTGCTTGCGTAAGAAAGGGTGCATGTTGAGAGATAATGGAGAAAAAATGGAATTGATTTTAAACAACAAAGTTCTGTTTCCAATTGAAGTGTGTGGTTCTGTTTTTGTTGCAAAATTGCATGCAAACAGAGAAACAAATTTAAAGACGGAATTTTCGAGCATGGTGATGAATGCAGCCTCACAAGAAGGTGCAGACGACGTGCAGGAAGGGACCCTGCACCACTTTCATGCAAGGTTGGGGCATCTTGTCTACGATGCGGTTGAGAAACTTGCCAAGGACCCCAGGTCAGGTATTAAAATCATCGACCATGCTCGGCCAAACTGCTTGACTTGTGCCGAAGGCATAGGTCAAAGATCCCGACAACCTAAAAAGGACTCCGGAAGAAATTCTCCCATCGAAAGAGTTGGCGGGGTGATATGCAGCGACCTTAAAGTCCAATCACCCCAAGAGACAGACGTGGCAACAGATACCTGGTGGTATTTGTTGATCATTTTTCGAACTATGTGCGAGTTTTTGCTGCACGGTCAAAAGACCGCGCAGCAAAAATGTTCGAGCATTTTCTTTGTTGGTTTGAGAAAGAATTTAATTGCCGGATTCACGTGCTGCGCACGGATGGCGGTGGAGAATTTAAGACCGTTGATCTTTTCTGCAAACGGACGGGGGTACGCCGGCAAATTACCGAAGCGGGTACCCCAGCATCCAATGGCAAGGCCGAACGCATGAACCGAACTATATTTAATATGGTTCGGTGCATGATTTTTGGATCGGGAGTGCCCCTGATGTTTTGGTCAGAAGCGGCTGAGTATGCGACGTATATACTCAACCGCAGTCCGACTCGTTCGAATCCAGGCGGGGCACCTCCGATCCAAATGTTGACTGGAAAGCCTACCGTTGTGAGTGACATCGTTGTTTTCGGGTCTCCATGCATGGTATGGAGAGACCCGCGCAAAAAATCACTGGCCAAGCATGCCGAACGGGCGTTGATACTTGGAAGGAACGATGAAACCAAAGGGTTCAAAGTTCTACTTCTGAAAGACCGGGTGGTAACCACCACCCGACACGTCACTCAGATCGAAACACTGAGTGACGATGCAAACGAAAAAATATCACGACTACTACAAGGCGAGACGAGTGAAGACCCCGAAGAAAGCGTACCACGCAAGGAAGGAGTCGAAGAGCAAGAAGAAAAGGCTGCTCAAGAGAGTCCCGGGGATTACGAGCCTGAAGAAAGTAAACGGAAGAATTCCAAGAAACAATCGACGCCGAGGAAGTCAAACAGGGCGAAGAAAAAGACTTACAAGGCAGCAGCGTTGGCTGCAGAACAAAAGAAAAGTGGAAAAGAAAATTCAAGGCAAGTGGAGACAAACGAAGTGGCACCAAATCTCGGAGATATCAGTGAAAATTTGTTGTTTGCTTTCGCGGTGATGGATAATTCCAGTGAGGTCGATGACACGGTCGTAAAAATTGAAGACCCTTCTACCTATTCGGAGGCTCATAGCGGTCCTCAATCAGAAAAATGGAGGGCTGCAGAGCAAGAGGAATTGAGGTCATTGGAAGAGTTGGGGACCTGGAAGATTGTCAGACGTAACCCGCTAAAAAAGCCCCTGCCAACTAAATGGGTTTATAAAACCAAAATGAAAGCTGATGGCAGGGTTGAGCGGTACAAGGCGCGTCTTGTTGCGCGTGGAGATAAACAGGTTCTCGGTGAAGATTATTTCATGACATTTTCTACGGTCATGGAATTAAGTAACGTGAAAATTATCTTGATTTTGGCAAAGATTTGGGGGGTGCCGGCGCGGCACGGTGATGTGCCCAGTGCCTACCCCAAGGCACCAACCGAAGGAGACTACGAAATACACCTGCAGATCCCTAAAGGAATGGAGATAAATGGCGAGAAACTCGAAGATTTGGGTGTGGAAAGCACGAAAGATTTAGTGCTAAAGTTGGAAAGAAACCTGTACGGTTTAAAGCAAGCTGGACGGCTTTGGTATGAGCTATTGCGGAAGACATTGGTAGATATGGGTTTCAAGCAATGCTTGACGGATACCTGTGTTTTCGTGCGATTTACCGATGGAGATACGATTCTGGTGGGAGTTTATGTGGATGACCTGTTGGTCACCGCAACAAAACAAAATTTTGTGGATGAATTTTTCAAGAAAATGAGTGTTTTGGAACTCAAAGACCTAGGGAATGTCGAAAAATTCCTAGGCATGAGAATCGAAGGAGGGAATGAACAGGAGTATCGCATCGACCAACAAAGTACCATTGAAGAAATGTTGGAGAAGCACGGATTGCAGGATGCGAACGCTGTCAAGACTCCAGTTCTCGAAGAAACGCTGTCAGGACCGGCAAGCCTAAAGTTACCGGTGAAGTTCGACGGGAGTGTCCCGACAATTAAAGATTTTCAATCTCTTGTCGGAAGTTTGTTGTGGATATCTCGGTGCACTCGTCTCGATATTGCTTTTGCGGTGCACCGAGCGACGCGTCACACGCATGCGCCCAGTTTGCTGGATTACCAGATGGCGAAGCGGATTGCGCGCTACCTAAAGGGGACCAAGACGCTGAAATTGAAGTTGAAACACGATGAGGGTGAAGCTTCACCAATACGGATTGTAAGCTATAGCGATGCGGATTTTGCCGCTGACAAGGAAGACAGGAAGAGCATAAGCGCAACGGTGATTTTTATCAATGGAATGATTGCTAGCTGGAATTGCAAGAAGCAGGGTGCCGTTGCCCTGTCCACTGCCGAAGCGGAATTTGTGGCCGCTGCAGTCGGAGGCAGGCACTTGGAATCAAGGAATTGTTGAATGAAATTGGAGTGATTTCAAGAATTCCGATCGTGCTCAAGATCGACAACCAAGCTGCGATCAAGCAATTACAGAACGAAGCGAGTGCGTCAAGTTCGAAGCATGTGGATATAAAATTGAAGTTTATCAAAGATTACACCAAGAAGGGCAAGATGCGGCCCGAGCATGTATCCACAGCAGACATGGTTGCCGACCTGTTAACCAAGACATTGAGTGCGCAAAGGATTGCAGAATTGCGAGAGCAGATTGGGTTAATTTGATGATTGAGAAGTCTCATGTGGGTCATTGCGCTATTGTGGATGAACGGTTAGCGGGGACCCGATGCATATGTGCATGGAGAGATGTCCCGGTATTTCTCGGAAGGAGTGTTGGAATTTTGTACCCATTCAGTGAAATGTGTGAAATGTGAAATTCCAGGCTATTTTGCGATAATTACGACAGGACATCATTACGTAACATTTAGGTTACAGAAAAAAGTCGATACTGATTTATTTTAGTAACCTTTTATAGTAACCTTTTATATTAATACACTTTACAAAAAACTCTAAATAGAGACAGTGACATAGGACGCTCAGGTAAAGGCACCTGCGTAGACGACCTGCAACTTGACCAGTCAAGTTGCCACATAAATCAACACCACCTGACAGCTCTAATCGGCTGCAGTTGAAGCTGCTCATTGGACTGCTTGAAGGCTCTCACCGGCACAGGCACGTCCGCGTCTGTAAGGACGACAAGGGCGCTAAGTTAATTTTCCTACACAAGCAGTTTCGGATGATTGGGCACGTTATGCACAAACAACGCATTCGAACGCCGACATACCCTGCAGATGAGATAAAGTTATATCGCTGTATGTGACATCACATCCGTGTTTTTACGTGGAGGAGATCTAGGCGGAGCTGAAATGAATGATGGGTGTGCCACTATCGCACGCAACATCCTACGCGTCCTACACTTTGAATTGAATAGGTGCTAGACCGTCGTGCTAGAGAAGCGCTGCCAGGTGAATCGCGACTCGCGCGAAGCTTGCCGCATTCTACATGTCTCCCGAGAAGCTCTTTTCCGTAGACAAAACGGCAAAATAAAGTGGACGCAATGCTCAAGCACGCGTGGTGCGTGTGCCATTTAGAAAATGAAGGAGAAGACGAAGGGTGGCCGCGTATGTCTAACAGTAGGTTGCTTTTGTATCCTAGGCTCAAGAATATCATTCGTCGCTGCGTGCGATACGAAATGATTCGTAGCTTGGACAACAACAAAGGGTACTTTCACTCGGATCGTTCCACGAAGAATTTGTGTCAAAGATAGTGCCCCCTTTAAATCCCTAGCTTCTACCCGCTCTATTATCGTGATGGATAACGCACGGATTCATATGTATGCTGAGCTGGAGGATGCCGTCCACCAATGCAGTGCCATTCTGCTGTACCCCCCCCCCCCTTATTGCCATCATTTGAATCCTATCGAGTTTATGTTTAATGGCTCATGCGCGATGCCAACTTGGCATCCCGGACCTTGTCCTGGTTGTGGCTATACGCACCGTTTTTACAATCTGAAGAGATTGGAGAGAATGTATTCGGCCACTGCGTGTACAAACGAGGGTATATCGACGACACAATTTTCAACAGTAGTGCGGTGTGGACCGAAAGCCTGCGGGGAGGTGGGAGGGATTAAGACGAGTGCAGCGTAAGTGGAGTGAGCGAGAAGGTTATAGTACTCCCCGTAAGTAAATATACAAGCGGAACCTTCAAGGCTCAGTTGCAATCATTCAGTTATGATGATTTCAACACGCCCGAAATGATCTGAAATAAACTCGACATACTTCGCCATTGCAGTGTAGCGTTTGCTGATGACATCGGATGCTTGGAGGTCAGTAACAAGCAGTGCCAGACCACTGCCTGATACAATTTCAGCTGTAAATCCATCTGCTGCTGACATGTTGGCAATCCTTCGAAGAATTTATCGCTCTAGATTGACTTTCTTTCTCCGCTATACAAACTTGAGATGCTGAAGCACTCCCGGCTTGATCTCTTGTTCTTGATTCTCCGTCATCTTCACTACATTTGCGATGCTTGATGAGTAACGTTTTATTCGTTCGAGTGGACTAACGGTAGTAGTTGGGTTACGCCGTCGTTTCGTACAATCTCAACCTTGGCGTCGTCACTGAGGAATAATTGGCACAGATTTATAGAAACCTTTCTTAGCAGCTCAGCACTTTCGGATTGGGCCAATGTGATGAGCACAGCGAAGAAATGCAGCTTGACTCGATCGGTAAAGCTATACAACGCGATACCTAGGAACAACATGACCGCCCAACTAGACGCTTATCGACAAGCTTTGTCCGAATTGATGAGCTAAATTGAAGAGCGCAACTATCTTGACGGTAATGACGGGCACAGTGGCCCCTCAGCTAATAAAGTCCGCGGTGTACTCGTAGGATCATATGATGGGGCAATGTCACTGGCCTAAGAAGACAATATGGAGCAAAGAATTCAAAAATGGTCGTGGGGATGTGCGACGAGAAGTGCGATTTTTAATCCCATCTTGATGATTTGTACCTAGTAAGTCCCTGTTGAACTCAAATTTGCCACACGCGATTGTATCGTATCGTTGACACACATGACGGTGATTTAATCCGACCGCTGCGACTAAAGACTGTAAAACGTCTCGTTCATCAACGCTACGTGCGCCTTGTTGCTTGCAGTAAGATGAGCTAGACAACGGTACGCTTGAGAGCGTGTAGTAAGATCCGTGGCCATGGCTAACGCTAAAATCGCTTCCAATCCATTCTCAAGCAGGAATTGATCGTGTAATTCAGGCGACTCTATCTGGTTGGCGAGACAACTACATGCATTTTCCTCGGCGAACGGAGCATCGGAGAGAGAGAGCGAGATAATGGTGAGCATTGTTTGCTAAAAGATCTCGACTTTGTTTTGTGAGAGTCGAAGATATGACACAGAACGCAGCGGCTACTTCCCGTAAATTGTTGAGCTCATTTGATCGTCCCAGGAGCCCCGGAGGATCGAGCACGCCTTCTTGGATGGCAACAATACGGTTTGATGACGATCTATAAATGCCACGAAGACATGTCAAGGCCTTTTGTTGCGCACTCAGCTCTTTACAGCATGCCAGAGCAACGAGACGGGGGATCGCACTTTTCTTGCCTATAAGAGAGTTGTTTACCGACCAATTGGTGAGCGCAAAGGCGCAGGAGTCACCGGAATGGACCATTTTCGGGTCGAACAACTCGACATGATGCGCGATTGTACCAAACGGGACAATCTTGTACTGGTGTTTACGCTTCACCGCGAGGTTACCAATCGTCAGTGCTATATACAGCTTCGGACGGCATCAATGTCGTCCTGGATGAACTTTACCAGTGGGGGTAATGCACCCCCTTCTACAATGTGAAGACGGTTGGATGGACTTGAGGCTACGTTTGCCAAGCAAAGACGAAGTGCTTCTGAGTCACTCGACTGAATGAGGAGCACAAGTAAAGCTTTGACCGCTGCTTGGTCAGTATCTCACCATCAGTTTCCATAAGCGACTTCAAACGTCCGAGCACGTACAAGCTACAAAAAACTGAATTTTTCTAATAACACCCAGTCCTCCTTTTTCATGGCCTTAACGAGGCCGACATCCTTCATGAGACCATCAAGCATTAAAGGCGTCTCCTCCCTTATCGACTTGTTCCTCTGATAGCTTGTTTTGTTTCGATTTCACTATTATTTTGACTCTGCATTGATGAAGTTATGCTGAAGCACGTTTTTCGTCCACACGCTTTCACGAAAACCAATTTAACGTGGTGCTTGACGTCACATAGTTTGCGTTCTCCATCCATTAGCTCAAACCCATTTAGCATCTCCGTAGCATCTATACCAGTGCTTATACCGAGTGGATGTGTCTTATTGCCACTCAGCTTCGCCAGTAAAGGAATGCAGCGAAAACAGAGCTTGCAAAAAGGTAATAATGTTATACAAAATACATCCAATTTCGAGTTTAATAGTCGCCAGCGTCGCTCCGATGATTGACGTCTTCGACATTTTCTATGCGTGGCTGGAGAGGCACAAACAAGTGGAAGACGCCTTCGGCAAGAAAGTTGTAGTGTGGTAAACCGAAAGCCGTTTTGAGGCCACGAACGTTGATCGTGAGCTGAAGCTTACTTTATTTATTCAAGCGCACTGTTAAAATTTTGTCTCTTCCGCGTCTCCGGGCGCTTCAGTGTGTCTCATCTAGGTTATGTGATACACCTGACGAAAAGTAGCGGTGTTCGGTAAACTCACCGCTATACCATCGAGTTGACACGCATGAGTTCTTATGAGGTGTGTGCGCGCGATCTCACCAAGCTGGTGTGGTGTAGTCGATCTCAGAAATTCTTCCTGAGATGCGAACACCTACGGGGGGGGCCAGATGACAGACAGTCGGAGGGGGTACTCCGTTCATCCGAGTCATGATCCGATCCGGCATCCGGCCGGCTGGATCGGTCACTTTCATCACCTTGGTCGTGACGACTTGGGATGATCCATGTTAAAAGCTCACCTTGTGTACCCGTCAGTACTGGCGGTTGCGCTCTCTTGATAGACCCTAGGGCGAAAAGTGTAAAGTCCGTCGAATAAGGAGACGAGGGTTAGGACTAGGGGTAGCTCCTGGGCGGAAATCTTCACCGGGGAGCTCGACTGGCAATATACTTGAAGTTTGTATACTGCGACGGCTGGACCGAGAATAATCGATCGGCCAGCCAAACCAATGAAGGGTAAATCAAAACATGTACGTAAAGGGGAATCCAAATATAACTCCACAATCTTCCACAGAAGGTCAAAATGTTACCACTTCCCAATACTTAATATACCGTGTTCAAAACACGGGCGACTTGACGTTAGTATACGCAGCGCCGCGACTCCCGGTCAGGGGACTTCCGGTGGGTTACTTTTAACCTTCCCCGGGCAAACCAATAGCAGCAAGAGGGGACCTTGTTAGCCCTCCGCTGTGAACCAATGAAAACGACTTGCCTCTTAGAAATCGAAACGTATACTGATTTTTATCCCTATATCCACTACAACCTTTTGTGTAGCCTACCCCAAATAGCCCGGCTGAACAATTACGTGTCTTACCTGAAGTAGCCCGGTTAACTCCGATCAGAATCTCTTTTGTGTACCGGCCCGGCCGGTACACCAATCCCAGATGGTACCAACCCGGCCGGTACACCCAACCCAAATGGTACCAGCCCGGCCGGTACACCGAACCCAGCCGGATCGGCCGGATCCGCCCCTCGGCTGTCCACCATCCGTGACCGCCTCGTTCGCCTAGTCCACTAGCTCAACTACCCACGTCTTCGGCCACACCCATCCGGCCCGATTCCAGGCCTGGCGCCGTCCTAACGCTGGAAGATACGCTCGGCGACGGCCATCCGGCATCTATGCCCTTGTTCCGCATTTTCCACCAATCAGAAGGCGCCCTCTGGAAAGTACTTCACACCTTCCCATCAATTTTTTTACAAGTCACTTTACCACAGCCACCCCTGAGTCGCGTCACAGCCGCACAACGGTTGAGGCGAGACCTCATCTGAACCAAGTCGATCTGATCCTGCTTACCCATGCCCCGCTTTGGTACGTCATCCGACCGATTTATAACAATTTTCGTGAACCCGGTCGGTCTCCCGTCCGGCTTGCAATCACATCCACAGATGCTGACCTTATCTTGATATATTTTCAGTCCTGCAAATCGACAAGGATAACATATGCAGCCTCGTTCTCGTGGATGACGACTCTCCCGCCAGCGGGAAAAAAATTGCAGAGCCGCCTGATTCGTCCCGTACTCCCGGTCTAGTGTTGTCGACCGCTGACGTGGAAACGGCGCTCCGCATTCACGGTCAGGCTTGCAGTGACCGGGACAGATTGAAAGCCGTCCTCTCCTCTCTTCAGGTGAAGCTCCGATCTTGACAAGCTGACTCTGGAGTTCTGTCGTGGAGATGCATGACCTTTTGTGCGATGCTAGACCGTGTGGGACCCCGAATCTCTGAGCTGAACCGCAGTCGTCAAGAAGCAGTGGACGAAGTAACCCGCCTCAGGGCCATTGTGGGTCAGCTTACGGACGCCCTGCAACGGGCCGCTGCGCCATCTGCCTCCATCTCCGAAGTGGCGGGGATGGAGAAAAGGCTGAAGATGTTAACCGCCCAAGTGGATAGTTTGGAACACATCCAAGCTGACCTGGTCCAGCAACTCGCCTCCGCCAACCGCCGGGCCGATGAAGCTGCCGTTCGGAAAACTTCCTCGGGACCGAGTGATCTTCAAGAGCAGGTGACCGATCTCGAAAGCCAATTCGCCATCCTGACGGAAGAGAGAAATCGTCTCCGCATGCTGGCAGACGTCGTCGAACCCCTCCGGACTGCCAATCAGAAGTTGGGTCACCGATCAAAACTTCAACGTAAGTGTCATTTCTCTTCTTGTGTTGTAACCCGGTCGCTTACGGTTTCCATGTCCCTAGTCGAGCAGCTGGAACAGCTGAAGCAACAGTCCGCCGAGATTTCCGACGTATCCCAAGAGCTATCACATCTTCGTGTCCGACAACGCCAGGTGTCCCACGAATTAGATACCATTCGGGACGACCGAAACCACCTGCGCGAGTCCCACGCTCAAGCTCTCCGCCACATTTCCTTTCTGGAGCGGCAGTTGCAAGAAGATTCCTCCCGGCAACGGGAGAGCTTTACCAGGTCCAGCGAAGTCATCGTGACACCCATGATGACCTGACTCGGGCCGACCGTGTTTGCGCCGCCCTGCTGGATAAAGAAGATCGTCTTAGGTCCCTGTTGTGCGAGTTACAAGACCAGCTGGAAACGACTCGAAACCAGATCACTCCTCTCTTACAAGCTCTGTTGAGTGCACGAGAGGCCATCTTGGCCATCCTGGGGATTGTGGATCAGTGGAAAACCTTCCCATCGAAATCATCCGGGTTATCTACCTCAGCGGAATCGGGACCTGGGGAGCTTCCCGCCGGCCCTAATCCGCCCCCGGTCGGTTCGGACCTCTCGTCCGACTCGGCGGGATCGGGAAACGGAAAGCGTCCGGCCAGTTCTAACCCTTCCTTGACCGGTTCCGATCCACCTTCCGCCTCTCCCAAACGGAGAAAAAGGAGCGAATCCTCCCCCTCGCGCCGATGTCAACCGGGCAATTCGGCAAGCGAAAAGTAGCTTGAGTCGGACAGCTATGATAGCTTGTTCTCAATGAGGTTCGCCGCTGTGCCTCCACCCGTTTTACCAGGGAGAACTGGTCTCACACCTGGTTCGTCGTCTAGCGCCGAAGATGACTCGGAATCCGGCTCGGCAGCCGCTTCACCATCCGGCTCGGCAGCTGCTTCGCCATCCGGCTCGGCGGCCGCTTCGCCATCCGGCTCCCAGATTAGCCATCAGTCTGATTCATCCTCGGGTTCAGATCCGCCTTCCCCTAGGTATATGATGATGACGAAGAAGACGAGGATTACGACGACCAGTAGATGTTCGCCGCATTGTCTCGCTCTCGCGCGGACACCCGTCGTCGCCTCTCAAATTCTGGTAGCCAGACGATGGATCACCCGGGTCCTGATCAGGTTATCGATTTGCAGACTCCGCCACCGGCGGGCTTTGGATCAGGATGGCATGAGCCGACTGATTCCTCTTTGCCTCCCGACACTGTCGTCACCCTGGCCTCTCAGGTCACCCGTCCCCCAAATTCCAACGAAGTAGCAGAGGAGAAGGTGGAGGAAAACGAAGATGACATCCCTGATCAGTGGTTGATTCTCGACCTGAGCGAACCAAGAGAACCCCTCTCCAAAACTCCGGCCAAAACCCGGCGGCCAGCTCTAGCCGGACCTCGTCCCAAACGTCGATCCAGCAGGCCGGCGACTAAAACCAGGACCCGGCGGAGCACTCTAACTCCTGTGCCCCCTTTTCCTAAAATTCCGCTTTTGTGGTTGCTGGACGGGCGCTTCCCCAGTGAGGCGGATCGGTCTGCCATCCTGCCTTGACCGGTCGAGCAGCTGAGAAATTTAAATTTTGCTGAAATCTCAAATCTCAGCTCGCTCACTCTCTGTCCCGTCCGCCTCTCTGGGTATTCCCTTGGTCACGCAAGTCGCCTCCACCAGGGGCTTGGCGCCCCGACCTGATGAGGTCGGGTGCCATGGACGCGCTGATAGAGACCGAGCCTTAGAGGATCTTGGATACTGAGATGCCAGATATGGAACTTCCGTCCGGCCCATGGTTTACGGAGTTCAAACCGAGATTCCAGGACGTCGCTGTGGCCCATGCCTTTTCCATCTGGGAATCCACCCATTTTCTGTACATTTCTGCAGAAGATAAGCGAGTGGACGAATCTCTCCGAGCATATTCCGCTGTCCGGAAGAATCGACGAGGACGAGCCTCCGAGGCATGGGTCCGTTTATGTGCGTTTGTCATGGAAGGCATCCGGGATGATGATTTAGACCTGGACCTGTTTCTCTCCCCGTTTATACTCCATCTGCCAAACCGAAGGTGCGGAGATGCAGCGGGGGGTAGAACGTGGTACCCAGGCCAAGGTGCGCGGGATCAGACTGCCTCGCTTTCCGAGTCTCTGGAGGCCACCGACCGGCAAGATCCTTGGCGCAATCAATACCGCAAACGACCCTCCGACCATCCTGGACTTCGAGTGGCTCGGCTCCGCAGCAAGTATAATTGTCCGTAGGGATGGGCAACCGGACTTCTTTTGATTCTTTCTTTTCCTTCATTTCCTTTTCAATATATCCATCCGTGCTTCTTTCATCTCCACTCCAAATTTACTTCGACTATTACCTCTGATTAGTCACGCCCAACCGGCTTGCGGGTCTGCCTAGGGGATCTCTTGTTGCTACAAGGCATCTCTTGGTTCGGTCCGGCCTGAATGCCTTGTTTCCAGTCCCGGTCGCCCTACTCCTCTTCTTCGGGACGGTTGGATCCGGGCGGATGGGCCTCGTACCTAGCGGCCAGTTTGACTATCTCCGACAGCTTGTTCATTTCTGCCAATCCGTCCAACAATCCTGGATCCGAGACGGTGAGATCGACCTGATCTCGCATGGCCAAGGTGGCCAGATGGTCTGCGCTGTTGTTCCACTCTCGTTTGACATGTAGCAGTTCATGTTCCGGCCATTTCCGCAGGGCGGACATAACCCGATCGCTCAACAATCTCAGCCGGGGCGCCTTGCAATCTATATCCCCTGTGATTTGCCGGATCACCGGATTGGAGTCACCACATATGATGTTCCGCCCCTGCGTCCGGCCAGTCAGCAGATCTAGGCAAAGTAAAAGTCCTCTGTACTCCGGTTTGTTCAACATGCGTGAAATCCGAGGCGACAGTGACCACTTTCCATTCGGTCAACTTCCACAAAATAGCACTATAGGCCCCGACTCCCTTCTTTACACTCGCCGACCCATCAAAACTCAAAACCATTAACTCCTCCGTGGGTCCCACTGTTGGAGGCAGTAATACGATGGATTGTCGAGGCTGCTTCCGAGGCGCTATAGCTATACTGAGACAGCAGAGCCGCCCATCTACCCAGCCGGCCGTCAATTCCATTTGCCGTCAGAAGCCATGACAGGTTCGACCGTCTCGACAGTACCTTGATAGGCCGAGACACCAGCATAGAATAGCACCCATCCAGGATCTGCAATAAAGCCAAAATTTCCTTATCCACTAGCCCGTAGTTAACTTCATTAGCCTTCAGGGTCCGGCTGGTGAATGTCCCAGGACAATACTCCGTCATGATCTTGCACAAGGGCAGCTGAGATGGCCCTTTTGTTAGCGTAGATGATGACCACCGGAACCTTATTAACATCAAAATGCTTCGGGACCGGTGTAGTCGCCATCTACGCTTTCAACATGCCAAAGGCTACCATCGCTCGGGTCATGTGATCGTCCGGGCCGGCTGTCTATCGGGGCAGACAAGGGCGCCATCTCATTGGCCAAAATAGTTGATAAGGGGGGGCATCTCATTGGTGGAAATATTTGACCCGGGCGGCATCCATTGGCTGATATTGCTGGCTCGGCTCGTACTTCCACTTGCCTATCCTGCTCTCTCAGCTTGTGGTAATCCACCTCCCGTAATTCATACAAAACCGCAGCATAGACCGCGAAATCTTCAATGAACCGACTGTAGTAATTCAGGCTGCCCAAAAAGGATTGCATAGCCTTTAGAGACCGCGGGAAAGGCAGATTACTCAAGGACTCCAAATCCTTCGGATTAGCTTCCAATCCGGCGATCGAAACCTGATGACCCAAATAGGTCACCTTAGTATTCCCCCAGAAGTTCTTAACCACACTAATCGAAAGATTCCACTTTTTACACGTAATCATCAACTTTTTTACCTTGTCACACAGTAAATCCCAGGTAGTTCCCGTTACGAGAATGTCGTCAATGTAAGACCGCCGCCCCAAAACTGAAGGTTTTGGGTCGGGGTCCGGGTCACCATCGGTGAACACGTCACCGACCAGAGCCGGATCTTGATCCGCCTTGATCTTGAAGTGTCCATACAGCGCGTTATCTATCAGCTGTTGGTAAATCTGCGGAACATTCTTTTGGCCGAACGGCATCCGGTTCCACTCGAACAACCCGAAGGGCGTCACGAACGCAGAAATCTCCCGTGAACGATCGGTCATAGATTCCACCCAGAATCCACTGGCCATGTCCAATGAGCAATACCACATAAACTTTATCCAAGGCTCCAACAAGTCGTTTATCAACGGCATCGGGTAAACCATCAGCTTAGTCAGCCGGTTCACCAGCCGGTAGTCAATACACTGCCTTATAACCACCCGATAATGATTACAATAGGCGAAGCCCATGGCGAGGTGGACGGCTGAATTATCTTGGTGGCCAGCAATGCCTTGATAAGATCTGACAGCTTTTTCCGATACTGGGGGGCGACTCTTCGACATCTTTGTGCAACCGGCTTGGATGTCACATACCGCCCCATGGGCGGCTAGAGGCAGTGCGTTTTCTGGGCCGATCAGCAGATGCTTTCTTTTCCATATGATATCCTTCAGCCTGCTGTTCTCTTCCGGGGTGTTAACATCCGGGTCCCCCACTTGTAGATAGTCAATAGTAAGCGCTGGTGGGCAGGGGTTACATGAGGTAGCACCGCCATCTGATCATCCATGCCTTCAACATATAACTCGCCCCCTTCATGAATGCAGACTTGGTCAGCTTCGACTAATTCCGGATCCGGGTCGGCCGGCCGGGTCGATCCGCCTTCGGCCATTTCCGAATTCTGATCGGCCGGATCGGTAGATCCGCCTTCATCTTGTTCATCAAACCGTCCGGCACCGGAGGTGACCGCATATGTGACTCTGCCTTGTCTTTTCTCCTGATCTTGTCGTTCGTCCGTCTTCAGCGGGGTGGGCAAAACCAGTTCAGCAATCTGGGCAAGATCTCAACCAATTCGTTCAGCCGGATCCGGCGACGACCGGCTCCGTGTCAATATCCTAGAAGGGGTCCGGTACTCTGGTTTAGCAACCATTGGAGTCTGGTCCTCTTCCACTACTTCCTCTTCGCTGACCAAATCGGTGGTTGCCTGAAAGGCCAGATTTTGCCACTCGATATAGCGTCTTGAGCTGATAGTGACATAACCTGGCCGGCGGGGCACCTTGTCCTCGGCCAGCCACATTTCAATGATCACATCTTTATGCAAGGTGAGGGGCCTTTCCGAAATATTGGTCACACTTATCTAGATGAGATGACCATCCCCTTTGACAAACGAGGGTACCCAACACTCGCCCCTTGTCAGCCATAACTTACGCCGCCTGTCGTGTGGTCGTACCATTACTTCCACCGCTTTTCCCACTGGCACCGTTACAAACTGACCTAACTTGAGGAACTGGACGTGGGCACCATATAAGGGCCGCCGTCCGGCCAGCTGAATCTGCACCTCATCCGGCAACGTCAATGTTCCATGCGATAAATCCAATCGTATGCTGGCTGGGACCATAAAATCCATACCCAGAATTGCATCCTGCCCAGCCAGCTTACCTTCCGAGGCGGTAAAGTAATACACCATAGACCCAGCCAACGTAATCTTAACTCTTGCCCTTCCTTGGGTCATGTATGAATTTTCTCCAATGCCGATACACTCCTGCCGCGATGTCTCGTCTAACTCACACCCCACCTTAGGAGCAAAGGTGGTGTCCACGATAGACACTTCCGCGCCAGAGTTGAACAGCATCGTAGCCTTCTGGTTATTGATTTTGCCATCCGCCTTGGCTTGCTTGGACCATTTATTGGTGAATGGTATTTTCAATAACCTCGCGACTCGCCGGGTAACAGATTCAATTCCATACGCACTTCAGACCGAGAATATTCGTCCGTCTGTATACTGCTCACCAGAAAGGGGTCAGCCGTGCTGCCCGGGGACCGGATGCCGTAATTGTCAAACTTACATGTATTGTCCGTTACGCTTTGCTTTGCTTCTTGATTATCCTCCTTACCGACATATGCATAGATACTAACACTAGACCGCTCGGCTCGAACCAGATTCCAACCTGGCGAGCGATCTAGTTTAACATCTTTTCCACCCGGGCGGCAACATTCCAGCATGCTTGGCTTGGGCGTTACCACTTCTTCATCTGGTTGTAGAATTCTTCAATGGGGCACAGTCCCGCCTCGTGCATCTCCCCGCAAGTCTTGCAAGTAAACAAGCAGTGTACGCCGGATGTCCTTTCCTTTCGCACTTCTTGCAGGTCAGCCGCTTCCAACAGCTCCGGTCGTCATGCATGATGGACCCACAGTGGGTACATTTGCGTCTGGGGTAATCCTGGTCAGTTCGAGCTGGAAAATCCTTCGGCTGACTGGACCCAGCTGGCAGCCTGGGTGGGTGACTGGCTTCTGCCGAGCAACAGGTACCGGTACTGCTCCCCCTCGGACTCGCCCCCAGATCGCTGATACTCCTCTTCCGAGCTAGTCGCGTCTGACTCTCGGGCAACCATGCGGACGGCTCGGGTCGTTCTGGTAGATGGCGGCCGGCTTCCTTGATTCGAGTTAAAACGGGACTTGAACCGGCCGGTTCCAACTGCCGCCTTGGGGCCTCGCTTCTTTGCTCTTAGGTAGGTGCCCAGCGTCAATTCCAGCTCGGTGGTGTTCTTCAATCGTAGTAACGCCAGCTGGTCCGCCAGCTCCCGATCGTCCAACGTGCCGATAAAATGCTCCACATGTTCACGAGCGGCTTCCGACCGGCTGGCATCTTCTTTAACCGGTATATTCGCCCTCATGCCAGCGACATTTAGGCGATGGAGATACTCCAGAGGGGTCTCATCCGCCCGCTTCTTGGTGTGGAATTATTGGCGCGCCGCCGACGTTCCAGATCCGCAATATTGTTCTCCGAACGCTTCTGCCAATCCCTTCCAATTAACCTGGACTTCTCGGCTGAGCTGTTGGATCCAGTTTTTTGCCGGACCTTTCATCAAATCTCCAAAGATCAGGCACTTCTCATAGTCCGACATCCGGTCTCTGAGAAATGTCGACTTCGTCTTGCTCAGCCATCCTCGGGCTTGGTCCTCGTCCGTATCTTGTCCGGTGAAATCTTTTAGCTCGGACGTGGCCGATATTCGCACACTCGTAACCGCTCCTGAGTCCGAATCAAACGCTTGGGCCGAGGCCATGTTGGCTCGGCGAGCCATCCCCAGGTCCAGGTCATCCGGATCGTAATGGTACTTGACCGACTTGACGGATTCCATATCCACGTCGCTAAGAGACAGCTTCCTATTCGTTGGCCGCCGTCCGGTTCGGCGACCTGTCTGGCGGCTCGGCGGGGCGGCATGAGGTTCACTCTGCTTGGACTGCACCGACTCCATGTCTTCGTCACTCGGCTCCCTCGCATAGTACTGGACTGGCTCGGACGCCTGACTTCCACGACGAGCCGGCTGGTCCGGTGACTTCGGACTGCCGCGGCTGGCACTCAGCCGACGCTGCTCTTCCAAGTATCGTTCCATCATCGCCGAAAACATGTTATGCAGGTGATCCGGCACTTGAAGGGATTCCTGGGGGTCGGCTTGCGGGGCGACTTGGGGGGCGGCCGGGCTGCCAGATGGACATTCCTTTTTTATCCGCCCATCCGCGTCTTCCTCCTTCGGCTCTGGATCCGCCGTCGCCGACCGATTCTGTACGCTGTACTGACTGGCCTTCTTCCGCTCGGGCGTATTCGAATCCTCACGTCCTCCAAGTCTCATGGCCGTCGCCACACGCGCTGCTCCCCTTGGGCCAAGCGTCATACGGGTGATACCCACCGATGAGTCGGATGAGTCCGCTTCCGAAGGGGCAGACTCGTACTGAGAAGAACCCGAGTGTATTCCGGCCGGTCTGCTTGCTGCCGGCGGCGTGGACGGCGCCACTCCAGTCGTGGCTGTCATCTTCTTCGACGGCGGCGAACAACCCACTAGCGGTACCAAGCGGTCGTGCAGTGCGCTGGATGCCTCCTTCAACTTGTCCACCTTCAGATCGAAAAGCTCGTTCGGATCGAACACGCCGGGGTTAATTCCGGCTTGTTTGAGTTGATCGAATAGTCCTCTAATAAGGGACACGTGGCCGTCTGAGAGGGTTGGGGGAGAGACGGGACCTTTCAATCCGCCTAGGATTTTCGGCCGTGTTATCTTCAGCACCTTATCCGTCCGCAAGAACTGCCCCAACTCGTGAAGATGGAAAGCACGCTCCAGGTCTGTATCCGTTGATAGGCCGTCCTGCTTTTCTTCTTCTTCTTCGAAACGCCGGTCTATCTTTGCGGGTTGGATATTCCGATTCCTGCCAATCCGGTCTCTTTAGGGGTAGGTGGCCCGGATCGTGACTTGGTGCCGATCCGGCCGGCTTCCCACTCCGGTCGTATCCGACTTCCGCTTCTTCTTCCTTAATTTTTTCTTTTATATCCATAATATGCATTTGTTTGTTAGGATCATGGTCGAAACCATGATCCTTCCTCGGACTATGGCGACTTGCACCATAATCCGATCCGGCTCCAGCCGGGGTATAGCGGCCGGCACTACAGTGAGTAGTACCGTAATCCGGCATAGTACCGTAATCCGCCCCCGGCGGAGCCTCTAGGGGAGTAACTTCTTCTTTAATGTCAACCTCGAACTCCCCCAATCCGAGGCGACCATATCCTTCCATCTTCAGCAGCATTGGGGGCGATATGCCCTCCCCAAATGCACCCGACACAACATCGTCAACAAATTTGACAGGTTTAGGTCTTTCGCCCGCTAGGGAC
>MIQA02007964.1:2826-18791 GCA_001887855.2 Sclerospora graminicola | reverse complement strand
AGGCAATCATGATTTGACGCATGTCTATGCTGCATAAGGGAGAGACGCACCTTTCTCGCCATCGTTTTGATGCTGTTTCTGTTGGCAGGGTATAAAACCTCTATGTGGATAATACACTTAGCCAATTTACAGTACTTTTTTTATTATTTTGTGAAAGTGTGTCACTATCACGGGTTTTTACCACTTGTTGCAAAAAAAAAAATTTCTTGTTGGTTGCAAAAAACTCGTACATTTAATCCTATAAACAATCTTATTTTCAAAATTGATATTTGATATCGTCTTTGCTGTATCGATCGCCCCAATCACTACTACTTGTCCAGTTTTCTCTCTTGCCCACACAGCGGGTGCATTAATGTTATTGAGTACTGCAGCAGTGAAGCTTGACATAGACTGCGTCGATACGGGCGTCGATAGCACAAGCGTCGATGCTGGGAATATCATTTCGTGTTCCACAGATTTCACACCAGGAATATTTCGCAGCTACTTCACGAGCTCATCGGTCGCTTGGTGAACGTACACTTGATTGGTTATCCAGAAACTCTCGGATCGTGTGACCGTACCTACGGGCTCGAACACCCATCGTTGCGACTCTCTTGCCAGAGTTTCGAGACCATCTTTCATAGCGGTGACACGATGACCACGCGAATGAAAAATTTTACCCTTGAGATTCGACACGGCACCTTTATGTTTACCAGCATCATGCATCGTCACAATCACATTTGTGCGCTTGTGCCGTTGCTGCGCGCGAGGGTTTGTGAAATGCTCAGAACTTTCTTCTGTTCGATCCGTGGTCGCTACTGTCCGTGTGGGAGTAGCCCCATTGCTGACAGATACACAAAGAAAGAGAGATTCGACAAACAAACCTCGTCTGGATTAATCATCTTTCGTATTGCTTCATATCCACATCAAACATTTCACTGTCTTGCTGAGTTGGCAGGCCGACGTCGTGCTTTGTGATGGTGCGCCAAATGTCGGTGCCGAGTATTCGAAGGGGTATGAGCAGAATTAGTGGTCTTTGGTCGCGCTCAAGTTCGCGGTGAACGTCATTGGACGTAGTGGCTCGTTTGTCTCGAAAGTTTTTCGATCTCGAGATTATAATGCGCTGCTGCTTTAAACAATAGTTCAAGAAAGAGAGTGCGAAGAAACCTCTGTCTTATCGTAACGTATCGGCCGAGCTTTTTGTCGTGTGTGAAAAATTCTTGGCACCGCTTCGAGTTGTTTGATCCGAAATACGTCTTTGATCGAGTGGAAGCGCCTGAAAAGAAGATTAACATCTTTTATCCCATGTTTGGAGAGCGCAAACGCCATCGTGAAGGTAGGTCCAATTCCATGCGTATCCGGCTGCATTATTTAGAGTATCTAGCGGTCTCTTACCCATCAGTTGCTAGCGCTGCTCCTTCTCTTAGTCAAGCAGTTGAAACGTGCATACTAAAAATTGGATCGTTTACACTTTTGGAGCAGTTACAATGCCCCCTCAAAGAGTAACATTGTGCAGTGTCCGCAAGTGTAAGTCAAGTTGAAGGAAATATACTGAGTGGATGAAGGTAGTCAAGGGTGGAAAAGTTTCAATAGTCATGCTATTGAACCTGCAAAAGCATATCACAAAGAAATCTTGAAAGAATGAACCGACCGACTAAAATAAGGAAAATGCAATGCCCGACACTGGATCCGAGCTTCTCCTGGCCAAACTTCCCAAATTCAATGGTAAATGAAGCTTTCGCTTTAATTATGTTATGATCTCATAATGATGGCATCTCTTGTGTACACGACCGAGGGTGGCGCGACTTTTTCGATGCGCATGTTTACTACAACGAGCCAGAATCAGAGAAACGGCAATAGTGACAGGCATGTCACGTATCACGAGTCCTAGTAAATTGATATGAAGCGACTCGATCGATTTCGCAACGAAACTACAAGAAATGAAGATTAACACATGCGTAGCTGCAGCAAGAGCGAAAACCAATAGATACACGACAATACGAGACAGGATTGACTGATCAGCTATAGAGTCTGCCATCAACATGACGCAGTCATTCAGCGACTTTTGGCAGACTTAATCATTCATCCGTAAATATTTTTCAAATGTGATGACGATGATGATGCGAATGAAGCATCAAAGTGTGTGGAATAACAAAAGTCATTATAATATTGAATTGACGCAATTGTAGACAAGAACGACGAGTCCAGTTTTATCCGACTGCATGCCACCTCCGATTTTGAAAATGGCAGCTAGTACTCTTTTGGTATGACTAAGAATGTCCCTTTATCCTGAATCTTATTAAGCAGTCAGCGTAAATGTACCCATGATTACTTTGTTATCTGTCAGATTAGAACTCGGAGTAGATGACACGAATGGTAATATGGTTTGTGGTGGCAACTATTAAGTTCCCCCATGGCTGTTATCTGTTCCGGGTCTGCTGCTCAGTACCTTTGCATAGTTGCCAGACATGGGGAAGAGAAAACTGACAGCTCCTTGACTGCTCTAAAGCAGGAATTCGAATTTTGTCTAGCATCTGGATTACATGTATAGTATCAGAAACTCCTTGCAAACACTTTAGAAAGTACCTTAGTGGACAGACGGGCGTCAATGTGACGTCGACCTTGCATAAACACTGTGCAGCACCCAAAAGGTGGTGCATCACTTGAAAAAAATACATGTTAGCGCGCATAGTGAGTTTTGCGCGAAAACCTCGCGCGCACCTCACCCGAGGCTAAATCCCGCTCGATATTATTTTTTATTAGGTTGGTGACGTTGATAGTTATACCCTTTGAAAACCGTTTGTGATGGTTTATATAATTTATGAAAATGTGTCGAATATTTTTTGTCATTGCTGATTCTATTTTGGACATTTGACGAAACCAATTGAGCTTTGGTGTATACTAAGAGTAGGTAGACAGAGGGAAATGTCTACTGTCACCAGTTTTAGAGTGGTACGAAAGTGTCTACCGTCACCAATTTTAGAGTGGTACGAAAGTCCCACTGTTCGGAGTAACCCTAACTCTAAACATACCCATTTTTACAAATTTCTGAAACCAGGATTGCACTCATTCCGTTTCGCAAAAGCAGCTCCGGTGCTGAATTCGATCGCAGGCGGTAGCGACAGCTCAAGCGCCGATGGTGCCTTTATGGTGGACTCAGACGGCAGCTCAAGTAACGGCGTCGGCGAATCAACACCAGCAAAAAACTTGGCTCTATGGCCACGTTGACGCGAACCCGTAACTGCCGCCCGTTCTCGGGCAACTAACTATCTGTCGTGGGAAGCGTTTCAGCTTGCTTTAGACGAGTATCAAGACCAGACGTATCAATTGTATCGGATGCGTTCGTCCGTGTCGGTTGAGGAACGAAACCAATCCCGCAGCAAAGGCCGGAAGACCATCTGTGTTATTTAAGCGCACGCATGGTCAGTACTATCGCAAGTACAATAATTTCATTTTAAAAGTAGGGTTTAGGGCCGTTCTTATAAAATGTCCCGGGACGGGACCCCGGGACGGTCCCATATCCCGAAAATAAGAATCGATCTCCGGACAAGGATATATCCCGTTTTTTGTATTTAATGTGTACCAGTATTTGACGTGAAACTATACACGTAGCATTACTGTAAGAGAACCATCCATTTTGTTCACAATAAACGGCAATAACTGTCACTACGTGAGATAGCGCAGTCTTTTCTAATAAGAAACAATAAAGTTTAAGGCATAAGAGTAGAAGCAAATTTATTCATAATTGTAGACACTGAAGAGTGACTGATTTGTAATTGTGATGGGCTGAGCCCGTCCCAGTGCCAACGTCCCAAAATGGCCCTGGGATAAAGCCATATGGTGGGACCGATGCCGTCCCGACGCGACCTAACCCTAGTTGGATGAGCCGACCATTGTCGTTTATTTCGTCCCGGGACCTCGGGACATTTTGTAAGAACGGCCCTTAACTACACTAACCCAAGGCCCGTTCTCAACCGAAGCGTTTTTTACGCATGCGTCGCTACAAGCACTCCGATTGGTCAGAAGACAAGTACAAAAATGAGGCGCTCGACTCAATGGCAGACGCATGCGTCAATTGACTTTTAACCAATAATTTTTCTTTGGTCGACTCAGATATGGTTTACGTCGGGAACGTTTAACTTGACTAATTCAACAGCTTTTTGTTGAGTTGAGGCGAGACCCGACAAGCAACCACGACTTTACACAGGAGTGGCACACGCAAGAGGTGCAAATTGTACAGCGGATCTTCCAAGATCTTGCTCAGTTATGCGCCATCGATAACCAGAGCATGTTCTCCTTGAGTTGATGGTGGTAACACAAGCGAATGTGCCGCGACTGGTGGCGTAAGGTTCTTATCGTCGTAGATAAAGTAAAAAACTCGATCCAGTTCTCGTAAGATGGAGCCTTTGGTCCGGTATTTTGACGCATTGATCACGTGTCGCTCCATGTCATTATTAAGCAAGCGGCAGGCATAGCCAATGTTGATGGCAGTCTCCTCCATGTCTCCCGTCAACACCCAGATGCAGATTCCAGCCTTTGCGAGTGATTCCATTATTTCAGGGACGCCATCTTGTAAGCGATCTTCAATAGCCGTGGCACCGAGCAGCTCCAGATTTGATTCCATCTGATTCTGAAGCTCATCAATCGCATTGGGCTCACCACGTGACTTGGCCTCAACTTCCGAAAGATCTGCCGAGACGCGACGATATTGAGCGTGAAATTGCTCCCAGTCGTCAGGAAGCATCCTTTTGGAACAAATAACCGAAGTTCGAAGCCCATCTTGTGCAAACGCTTCCAAATGTTTTTCCGTCGTTGCTCGAATTTCTTGATTGTTACCAGACATTGGAGCAAGGCATGGAAACAACACGGTATCAGCTCCTTTCGTGAGAATTAAAACATCGTCTTCTTTGCTTTCAGACATTAACCGGAGTTCATCGTCTCGTTTTCGACGCCTAACGATTACAGACATGCGTTTTCGGTTCGAATCAAACTCAAACACTTCAATGATATCGTACTGATCGACGAGCCCATCAGGTTTCTTCTAGGAGACACTTCCAGGAAGACGTTCGATAAACTCGCAGCCAAAGTATTTCGCACCACAGACAAGAGCAAGTTCGACTGGGGACGGAGCTGAGTAGTGAATAGGAGGACTTGTATCTTCTTCAGTCGGATCAAGCCTTTCAATCAAGACACCATGGCACAGAGCTAACAAGGTCATAAACTCTTCAATCTTTCTGCTTTGATGACCATTCTTAACCTGCATGTCCCGCCATAACGCCTTATCTTTAAAATTGACATTAGACATCGGTGCTGCTTCGCTTGCATTCAAGACTGGACTATCGCTCTCATCTGCAGTGTCTGCTTCAACACTTTGGTTTCCTTGAAAGTCACTTCGCATGCGAGCAGCAATACCAATGGCCGTCGTTCCCATACCGTAGCTTCGACCACCGATACTACACTTGCGAAATTCCATCTTGTTACACGTGAGAGTGCCCGTTTTGTTGGAAAAGATGTGGGAAATTTGCCCCAATTGCTCATTAAGCTGCATGTTGCGGACTTTGGCCGGTGTTCCGCTTTCTTCGTCGTACATGTTGAGATCTTTTTCCATAAAATAGCCTTGCAACGCTTTCATAAATGTACTGGACACGTGGAGCGTAATTGGGACCATGGACGCAAGCGTCGTAAAAAAGTGGACAAACGTGCCAACCCAACTATCATTCCAATTATCGAAATGCAAGTAAGTGGGGATGTTAAAATTGTCCATCCAGATGCGATCTCCAATTGCACCGGCAACTGACATCAGAATGAGTATCACCACCACTACAATCACTTGTTGGTTGGTCTTTTCATCAATCGACAAAACTTTGACGGGGAATTCATCCCCAAAACGCATCATAATTTTGCTGTCAACGCCAGTATTAACCACCAAGCCATATACATAACTCGTATTGCGCAATTTACTACCACAAAGCAGCATGTTTTTCAACGTTAGAGATATTCCCTCAGTCTGGGTTCCATTCGGACTTTCTTCAAGGTATAATGTCCCCGAATACGAATTAATGTCCCCATTCGGAAGTTCACTTTCCACATATCCTTGAATGTTACACCCCGCTTCTTCCTCGTTTGGAAAGGTATTACGCAAACAAGATGGTGCTTCTCGTAGTTTCAAATTTGCCTCACCATCGAGATTTTTCGTTTCCACATAGCAAAGCCCCAAGTTCTCCCTCGCGCGCGCGCTCCTTCGGCGGGAAACACCGCCATGATCATGATATCCGCCGGCAAAGTTTCACGATTCGCGACTTTGATAAACTCGCCCACTTTGAGCTCGCGCCATTCGACTTCTTCGAACTCACGCATCTGACGATTAAATACCAATGTCTTGGCAGAATTTGCGGGGTCATCGGCCAAATGTCGTTTGTAATCTTCGTACCCGGCAAAGATGGCATCAATGATGATCACAATAGCCAGTGGCATGAATTGCAGCGGCACTCCTTCGGTCGGAGAAACGGACGGAATGAGTTGAAAAATACCAATGAGCAAGAAATATTGATACGCTGTCTTTTGGAATGTCAGATACAGGAACACGGGTACAAAACTCCACCACTTATACTGCGACGTCTTCACTTCGTTTGAGGTAAAAACTTCCTCTCCATCCTCTCCAACATCAGTATTTTCATACTCGTCTTTTGGCGCCACAGCTTCGTGCTTGGGCACATTGTTTCCATCATTGATCATGACGATTTTGTACTGTTTACGATGCTCAGTGCCCCCGCCTTGTGACTCTGTTGACAATATACTACTCACCCGATCACGCAGCAATCGACTTTTAGTAAGCGCTCGACTTCTATTAAACGTTCGAGTCCGTCCGCCGGTTTTGCCGCTCGTGCCGTCTGTTTCTGTCTGTAGTTCTGTATGAATATTGATCATCTCCCGCTCAAAGTCTGTCATCTCTCGCTAAGATGACACGGGGCTTACATCTTCTTTGATCCCTTCCTTTCTTGCTTTTTCTTGCTCTTTCCGTGCTGGATCTCAATGACACGGCCTTGGCGGGATCGATATATCTCATGGTATACAAAAGGTTACTTGATCCATACACCGTTTCTGAACATGTTGCCACCAGAGCCCCTACGATTCATATGCATTATAGATATATGTGCATTGTCCAATTGTTTCCATTCACCGAGTCACAGAAACCCTTTTATATTTTATGCACGTCATTCATTCCGAGCAATATTTCTTGCAGGACGATGCATGTTATGGCTTGCTATGTGCGCAACTAGCATTGACCGTACTTTTTTCATCCATGAGTCGAACATGTGTTCCATCACTTAATTCGACCACACTCCTGTCGTAGTCGTTGTCATCGCCATTGTTCCACACTTGAACTTCTTGGAGCATCGAACGGATTGCACCCAGCGAATGAGTTTCATCTTCCGAGGTCTGGTGGTTGATACAGAAATTGTGGAGTCGCATGCACGCGGAAATCACAATCCGACAATGGCGCAACCTCACACATAGCGGTCGTTTCAGAATACGCCACTTGTTGACCAGAGGTCCAAACGCCATTTCAACTCTTATTCTGAGCTGACTTAAATAGAAGTTGTAGTTGTCTCGTTCTGGCTTCCCTTGGACTTGCGCTTTGTTGAATGGTGTCAAAAGAAACTGTCCCTGCACATATGCATTGTCACCTATAACGAAGTAGCTCCCCTTAATAGTCGTTAGAAACTTGCTTAGATGCCAGCGCTGGAAAGCAAGCGAATCGTTCATTCCACCAGGCGAGTTAACCGTGAACGCGGTAAACCGCGATCGATGGTCCGCGCATGCCTGGACATTAAGACCATATTTCTGATAGTGACCTGAAAAGAAGCTTGTAACACGTCCACACTCACTTTTTTCTTGGCACACGAATGGGGCATAGCCAACCATCGATGGCACCAATACATCCTTCAATTATCCCATTGTCGCTCTGCTGACGAAACCCGTCTGCCGCCAGCTCCATCTCACCTGGAGTTGCAGGAAAATGAATTCGAAGGGCCTCGGCATCATTAATTGCATCCATCACTCGATAAACAATACGATAAAACGCTGCACGACTAACACCAGTGATCACACGAATGCGATGATGGCTTCCACCGGCAAGCCATGAAAGACAACACTGTAGCATTTCTGCCGGCGAAACTGGCGGGACACCTGACGCTCGGCGGACTGACGGATCATAGTCAATGTGCAAATATGGACCGACCACATGGAGAAGCATTTTAAACGATATGTAATTCATCCTATTCCTATATTCGACGAAACTCGGATTTGTGGAGAAGGTTTTCAGCATGTTGAGGCCAAGATATCTGCTCCCGCACCAGATTTTTTTTTCCTGTAGAGTAGTCGTCGCTGTACATAGATGAATGTAGCGATGACGATGATCATGCAAGAAATGTCATCATCTGTAGCTCCACGAAACCTCCGATTCGTAGCCATTCTCGCACAATAATATATTTACGTGAACGAAGCGGGATTTATTTATTTTGACAGTAGTGGTCCCGGTGATTCAGAGTGTCAGCGACGTGGCCTATGTCGTTCACTGAAATTAAAAGCCCACGCGGTTGCTGTGAATAATTGTGACTTAATTCCTGACAGCCCAGACCGACAGTGGGTGTGTACTCAACCGGCATCAGCTCAGACTTGTGCTCAATCAGCATACGTCCTAATTCGTATCGCCTGGCCGATCCTTTTTACATTGGTCTGCGACAGAAGCGCGTGCGCGGTGAAAAGTTCGAGCAGCTTGTGGAGGAGTTCATGAACGCTGCTAAGGCCAAGTACGGCGACATGGTGTTGCTGCAGTTTGAGGATTTCGGCAATCGACCGCGTTTCATTTACTTTAAAAGTACCAGAACACGCACTGCACGTTCAATGATGACATTCAGGGCACCGCCTCAGTTGTGCTTGCCGGTCTACTTGCTACTGCTCCGCTCCCGGGCAAAACCGTCTAGGAGCAAACGTTCCTGTTTCTTGGCGCTGGTGAGGCTGGTACCGGAATTGCCGATCTGATCGCCCAAGCGATTTCCAACGCATATTGGCGTTGGTATCAGCGGTCAAGAAGGGTTGCAAGCTCTCAATAGCTCGGATTATGCGCTTGGCCAGTTTCGATTTCTATGAAATCTCATCTTAGTTCATGGCCGATGGAATTACAATCGCATTGCGGTTTACAAGAACATTGTGTACAATGTCTCCATGTTTTGGTATACTTTGTGGAAATGAGGCTGTGGTGTCGCTAACACCCTAATGGCTGCAATTTTTGCAGGTGATGCCACTGCTCTACCTATACCTAAGCCCACGGCTGTCCGTCCAAAAGCCTCTTCGAACGCAGATTTGACATGAGCAACAGTAGTTGCCATGGGACTGCCACTCTCGCTACTACTACAGTAAGTAGTAGTTAATGAGCGCGTTGAAGACTGAACGTCAATCTGAACTTGAGGCATGAAGGTTAAAACGTCATCGGCTTCTTTTTCCACCAGGTGCGTGTACGACGTTTGACTCCGCAGACGCAGGGCCACCAGCATTACTTCAACAGCAATCCACGCCAAAATCGACACGAAGCAGAAAGGGTAAAAATACAGCGACAAATATTTTGTCGCCGGGTCTTCATTTGAACTCTGTGGAAGCTTTGCGCCGAGTGTGATAAACGCGAAAGTGCTGACAGCACCAAGTCCTATACCCATAGTTCTGGTCACAAGAGCCAGCTTAGTCTGCCCGTTTCCACAGATGTTATCGATCGCAATAATAGAAACGGGTAAGACACCGCAATTGAATCCCGTTGCGAAACGAACAAGCGACATGACCAAAAGGCTCTTGCACAACAACAAACTGAAAAATCCTGCCCCGCGACTGCTAGTCCCCAAAGAATCACACGTTTGCAGCTATTAAGGGAACGTGCTAGATTAATCCAAAAGCCACAGCTCAGCGCATGACCTAAGAAACCGGAGCCTGAGAGGATGGCAGTAAAGAAGCCAAGACGATGGAATGTCGTCTCTGGGTAAAAGAGACATTGTTATTTCATGAATGGCAAATTTTAGAAGTCGCTTTTTCAGATATAGCGATCACGAGTAGCTCTAGGATGTGCCCTGCTGCCTCGCTAAACGCCAACCACCGTTAGCTACGCGGACGCGGTGAAAGTGGCGCTTGAGATGGCTGCGGCTTTAGAGCCTGGTAGCTCGATTAAAAAGAAAAACGCAGCAGCCCTTGCACCTCCGCTGCCACCGCCAAACCCCAAAAAACAGCCAACAAAACAGCAAATCTACAAAAAACGACTCCAAAATTGTAATGAAGGAAGTACTCCACGATTTTCCGCAAAGAAGCGAACAGTTTGCATTCACAAGAAAGTATCCAGCCACAAAGGTCGAGAGTTTTCAAAGACCTCAAAAGTAAATTCCAGTAGCTTAAGCTCTAGTGATATTTCATGTTCAGATTCCGACTCGAAATCGGACACTCTTCATTGCTTTACTAGCACTTAAGTCGGACATGAGCAACGAGTCAGTGCGTCTTCAAAGAAAGTTTGTCCAAACTTTCGACGGCAGGTTAAGCGTCGACGTCGTGCTCCACCACCGACCAAGCAGCCAGGTTCAGCCGAGGTCGTCGATTTGCTATCCACGTCGGACTCGTTTTCGGACTACTCCAGCTCTTCTGGATCATCTCTCATCAGGCATTCGCACTCGTTATCAGTATCTTCTTCTTCGAGCCTGTCATCGATAAGTAGTTTGTTTACGACGCAGGAGTCTTCTTTGAGCACCAAAAGAAGCAGCCAGCGCGGAATGATAGCGCATTGACAAGGAAGAAGCCGAAGGTATCATCAAGACATCCAGTTCCGTGTGGATCACTCTTTTCTTTGACTGCATGTTAGAAATCTGCCAACGTGGTATCCCATGTTGACAAAAAGAAACGTGTACTTCCACAGAAGCGACATGATTCATGTAGCGGGGCCAGTAAACAAGTTGAAGACCATTCAAACAAAATAACTCAAACAAAAAGGAAGCTGTCGTCAATGGCAAACAAACTGGAGACGCGGGGTCAAAGTCATCAAATGTAAAACAGAATATGGCCCCGGTCTTGTCGTCACCAATGACATCGCCAAAGCCGCTATCATCGCGGCACTCTTTAAAAATCAAATCGTCCAACAACACAAGCGCAGGAAGGAGAGGTAGAATAGTTTGGGTGGTACCATTGTCGCGAAGCCGTACCAGGCACTGTGAGCATGGACAGAGTTAAGTCGACTGTGCCATCCCCTACCTTATATGTATCGATGAGTCTGGCTTATTCGGTATTGCCAGATCCATCGCCAAGAAAAAAGGGACGAGTCCATTCTAGCTTTAATGTGAATCAAGTGACGCTCGATGACTTGCAAGCCCAAGAGCGAGAGTTAGCGATGCTTCGATTGCAGCATAAGCACTCGCACATTTCACTCCATTCCTCAAAATCCCCAGTCAAAAAAACTCGCGATGAGTCTAATGTCGACGATACCTCGCGCGCGAACAACACAATGGGTTTGAAGGAAGCTAGAAGGAACAGCAAAGACCGACCATCGTGAAACCTGAAGTTTGATTGAAAGTGAAGCAAAGCCCGTCGAAGAAGAAGGATAGATTAATAAGGTTCTATTTAATGAGAAAAAGATGAATACATGTGCTACAATCGAATGTTAACCATTTGGAACACATAATGATGGTTGTTTTAATGATTCGTGAGGTGATTTCGCTACTATAAAATGAGTTTAATGCTGAAGACGTTGTGATGCGTCAAGGAGTTCCCGGTGACGCGTTTTACCTGGTGTATCAAAAGAGTTAGAATTTTCCCGTGCGGATACCATCCATAATTCGCTGTCGTTCCTCCATAAAAATGAATGATCACCCTGAAGCCGTAGCTTGATTGGGCTTGCAGCCGAGCTCATCTCACTTTCAATAGCCGTGATGCGCCGACGAATATCGTCCAGCATCTTGTGATACTCAGCACAAGTACGAACCGCTGATTCCATATCAGCTTGCTGTGCTTGATGAAGTTCCGCCTCGCGGGTTGACACAATTCGCCCAACCAAATCAACAAGATCACCCATTCTATCCAGTTTGGCTTTCAACCGTTTAGTTGGTGTCATTGCAGCAGTTCGCGTGATCTTTTCGGCTGTCCTCTTCTTACTGCTACCCGAATTAATTGCCTTTGAGGCCAGATAGCGTTCGCTTCGTCTTGTGCGTGTTGACGGTGTACTTTCAAGTTTCTTCGTCTTCATTTGGTTTGCCAAGGAGTCAAACTCGTCTTCCACGAACAATCCTCCGCGCACAAATTCCAACACTCCCGGGCGAACCTAAGGTAAGGAAGCCAAGCATAAAATTAGAGAGTTCCGGATCAAACACGGTGATTACAGCTTACCTGCAGCCAATACCATAGCTATAGGACGCCCATTCTTCCTTGCACAAATCGAATGAATTTTCGTTCATGTGTTCCTGACACATGATAGTTTGCTGCGGCGACTATGTACAAACTGTTCGTCTCTCTCCACATATCCTTTAGCTTCGACGGCTGGAGATATACGATACGCGAGGGATCAATACCTTCAAATACCGGGTCTTCTTCCACGAGGCCGTTATAATCAGCAAGATTACTGGAAACGTCGTCTGCTACATCCTTCCAAAACTGCACACGATCGCATGTCTCGATAGAGTCAAGTTCTGCCCGAGTAAACGAATCCCCTGCGAATACGTGTGTTAGTTAATTGACTGATAAGATTAGTAGATCGCATCAAACGAACCTGTCCGTATAAGCCGCAGACAAAATTTGTCAGAAAAGAGAATATTAATCAGTCGCAAAATACAATGCTTCGTCCGACGGCTTGAATTGACAGCCATCCGGGCGGCACTTGCTGCATTTTCGCCACCGTTAATTAGGTCATCGAAAGCACGAAGACACGAAATGCGATCAGCTTTCTTCGTTCTTGTGTTGAGCTCGATATCGCTTAGGGTGCATTCTTTCCGGATAAGATCTTGTGGAGCTTTTTCGTATGGCTCCCACGCGTAATGACCCTCTTGCTGGGTGCCGCATCGAGGAGGAAGTACCAGATTCAACGGGGCTGACATATCGGTGACGTGGCTCAGGTGTAATATAGGTGCTGGGGACGGATCTTCTCCTCTAGTGACCTCTTTTAATTCGGACTCCAAACTTCGAAACACCACAACTGCATCTTCGTCACTATCAGCGAACAATTCAGAGCGTCTTTGGGGGGGGGGGGGAGGATTCAGTCACCGCTGGGGAGCTATGAACGACATCCGTCGGTGGAGGGAGGGGAGCGGCCATCGCTAGAAACTCCTTCTCAGGGTTGTCGAAGTGTTCTTTATCTCCGGGCGTCGGAGCAGCGCCATCGTCTTCATTACGTCTATCCATAGCCTGCAATGGCCGACAGAAATGATTCGTTTTTGACTAAAAAGCTATGGTATGAAAAGGAGCTGATAAACGGCCAATCAGCGTTAAACTTGAGCGATTTTTATCACGCATTCGTTTGTTCTCAACCCGTGCGTCAAGGGATAGGGAACGCATGCAAACGCATGCGGCTTAAACGCGTCGGTTGAGACTGGGCCTTAGCATATTTACATCACATCAGACGGGTGGTCCAGTACCGCCAATGAAGCTGGTGAACTACATGGCTGTATCTCCAAGTGTCCGTCGAATCTGTCAGCACCGCAGATCAAGGGCACAATGCAGACTAAATTGCGTCAGCTCTGCAAAGGGTCATTGATTCTATCGAATGCAACATTTCTGGTACCGTTGCAGACAACACGTCAACAAATAAGAAAGCACGGCGATGTTTGGAGCCTTCTAATTCCACACGGATTTTCGAGAAGGCAGTATACAGTCACAAGTAAGTGTCCAATATTGCTTTTTCATGTATTTATGTCTTGTCACTTATTTTGGATTGCTATTCCCCTTGGAATTAGTGATAGAGTTGGTAGGATTCCCACTGAACAAACCACTTCGATCAGCTGATGAAACGTCGATAAAGGACTCTACGGCAGATGTTCAAAGATGATCAATGCTTGAGGCTGATCGTGCTGGAAATAGCCTGCGGAACGCGGGTGGGTTATTTAGCCTCACTGCTTGTGATCTACCGTGTCTTATCACTGGCAACCTTTTTTCTGTTAGGTCCTATCGGTTCGAAAAGAAACTGAAATGATTGTCGCGGATGTGATTGAAGAGTGTGGACGGCCTCAGGTGAGACTTATTCGAGAACCCAGACGTTCCGAGCTGTCCTCGAACCTAGCAAAATCCATTCTCCGTATCGGATCGGAAGATTGTAGTTGCGTCATTGAGCAAACTTGGCTCCTTCAAACGAAATTTTAGTGAATATTAATAATAAATTTCGAATGGCAACAACGTTTTGGCCGATGAGCTCTTTGAGCCTTGACGCTCTCTTCAACGTGACGGATAAGGTACAGGCGGCTTCGTGGCATTACCAAGATGATGGCCGACGGTTAGTACAAAATGGAGTTCAAGTTTACATCGCTTCCTGGGACTTAAAAGCACGGGAAAACACTGCAAAGCAGCTGAAAAGATAGCCAGGATGCACAGATGTTTTGCCCATATCTTGGACCTCGTTGCGCGAAACGGTCTAGCCCACTTTTGGATAAGTGGATGGCAAGCTGATGTGTAAAAGTTTAGCTCTTAATAGTAGGCCACGCCAGTCGCCCATGACATGCATTTTAGGGTATTTAAATCTCGGTGAATGACGTTTTGAATTAGAACCGGAGTTGGCGTCATCATCGCTAGTTCTTCCGCAGTGGCGAAACATCGATTGTGATTCAGTATTTTCACTTTGGTTTCCCAAAATATGCGATTCCTATAATCTCGCAGATCTTAAACATGAGCATCCGTCAGTACTATATATTGATGATCCACATACACCAGTATTCTTTCACCACCATTCTCATATTCATGTCCGTTGTAAGAGTTTAATTCACCGACACCCCATGTTCGTAATGTGCCAGATCTACTTACAGTATTGATCAATTTTACACACAACTGAATGTAAATAATACTGTCGATATAGGCAATTACATGCCCACTGTGTCGTAACAGTTTCATTACGGCCAGCGTGCGTTTCATGGATACAATGACCTATCCCATAGCCACAAGCTTAAGTTTGTTAGAACTCGATAGCTTGTAAGTACAGGTGATGTTGTTGGATATTCCAAGATGATTTTCGATGAAAATGAAATTCCAAGTTAACAAAACAGCGTGGACCACTACGTACAGATTTTAGGTTATAAAGTACAATTCAGAACTTAATACCTTAATCATACATATTTCCTCTGTCCAGAAATATAAGGCCGCGCCTATATTTAAGCGTGTCCAGGAATATAAGGCCGAATTGGTCTTAAGTACGATTTCATATATAAATTCAAAGATACTCCGCTAAGGTCCGATTTTTGGTTCAATTAAAAAGGCAAATAAGTGCGATGGTTTGCGCGAGCGGCGCGACGAATTCCGCATCAACGCGTAATTTTTGGTCACTGCGACCACGACGACCGCTCGCGCAATCGTTAATTGTACGTACCTTCGTCTTGGCGCGGGCTCATGCCCAAAAACGACGTATCTAGCGCTGAGAAAGTTAAATATTAGAGTAAGATCCTTAGTCACACCGTTAGACAGCAGAAATATTACGCATTCTTAGAACATATAAGCGAGTACCTTCTTGCTCTAGGCCGCTGGCGACTTTTTGCGGTGCTTGCGGTGTTACGGATCCGTCTGCGTCATTTTGAGAGCGCGGACCCCATGGAGTGTCCGACTTTAAAGGCCATATCTCGAAAACCGCTGATCCGATTTGAATAAAACAAAAACTCCTCCAATCAGCATGGACTAACAATTCAAAACGTCCAATCAGCTAGCCTCAAATAACCTCTCCCTGCTTAAAAATGAATTTTAGAAAAAAAACGGCCTTATATTTCTGGACAGAGGAA
>MIQA02007959.1:0-10326 GCA_001887855.2 Sclerospora graminicola | reverse complement strand
GCTACTCTCCGCAGTTCGACCAAAATTACTTGCACATGTAATACCTAAAAGGTTTGGAAGTTTTGCGACGGAGTGTGCTAAGGATACACAGTGCAAACGGTCTAATAACTAATATCGAGTCGTAATTCCTAATTTGAGTGAGTTACGGTTTCGAAGGCCGGTGTGCGCGAAGTACTTGTTTACAGTCTCTATTTGTCTTTGTTATAGTGCCTGTTTTCCTATTTTTGTATGTACCGTATATCTCTTGCTAAAGTAGCGGGTAAACTGCAATAATCAGAAAACCTACGATGACCGAAAGCTAAGTATGCCAATATTGATCGAAGTGACATAGTTCCTGCTGCTGTAACGGGAACTTCGAATTTTGGTCGTATGGTACACCGATAACTGCGAATAGTCCACCACGTACTTGGAATGTTTACTCTTCGCGGCACAACACTATTCACTAAATTTCACAACATTGCGTTAGTGTCACAAATGTTACCGATCGGTTTTACGTATACCCTCGATGGTAGGTACTCCTCCCACCGTAATAGTCTGTGCGAAAAGAGAATAGATCGTGTTCGGAATTCGTCTGGCGACAGACTAATTTAGGTGAACAGAGTCGGCCGATTTTGTTGCTCGACCCCACGCTCGCCAGCAAAGGGTAGGTTGTGGAGTCTGGACTTGGCAAGGCGTGACTAGCACTATAGGCTAAGATTATGGAAGACCCCAGGGTGGAGAATCGTGGAAAGCCAAACCCCGCGCCGGTCAGGGATTAGCGAAAATGTGAAAGCTCCTCCAAGGGAGGATGAGCAAGAAGGGGCGGAGACGCAGGACATCGATGAAGTTGTCCCAGAATCCCCCCTAGAAAATAGAGCACCAGAAGAGGACGGAGACGAACATCACACCAAAGAAGGGGAGGTGATTGATCTGACTACGGAAGGTGAATCTGGGCAGTCCGATATGGATGTAGTAGAGGAGGCGGTAGCAGCTCCTCAGGGGGAAGTTAAATCAGTTTCGGGGGGTTTACCCCCAAAAAAAGAATACTTCAGAAGAAATGGCTATCGTACTTAGCCAAACGTTAAAAGATGCGGAACAGACCCGGCCACGCTTACAAACGTGGTTGGATTTAACGCAACAATTGTTTAAGGAAACAGCGATCTCCTTCAAGCAGTTGAGGGGAAATAGCTCCCACGCGAGTTAAAAAGATTGAGCTGACAACTAGTGATTTGGAAAGGTTAATTGATCTATTTGAATTACTGGTAGTCACTCACAACCTAAGCTGGAAAGTATGGGGCCAGAAAGCGTTGGATGCCTGGAGTCTAGCGCATAAATTGCACAAACCGCTAGATACCATTCTATCAAGAAAGATTGGTAGTTGTCAGGTTGAAGTAGCTGTGAAGGGTCAGAGTGTTCTTCAAGGATGGCTACATAAAGTCACAGGTACCAAACAACCGGTACAACAGGTGAAAAGTTCACACAAGACATACATGTTCAATCCCAAGGTGTACTCCCCAGAAGTAATTGACAAGTTGACACGGGTTTGTGAGAAAGATTGGATGGGCAAGGACAACAAAAAGTTTCGAAACGGTGGTGACGAGGAGTGGCAAGTAGTCAAGGGGCTAGCTGAGGGTACTATTTTATCTAGAACATTGCCTCAGTTCTTACGACAGATAATGACTTCTAAGGATAGACTACGACTCATTTTGACTATACGAGTCCGTGTCGAAGGATGCTTGGTTATGGATATGAGAGGGGAAGCAACTATAAAGAAGGCCTTTCAAAGCACGAAAAGCCTCCAGGAGAGTATCTCGACATCGGCGACTGCGAGAGGAATGGACAATGGCCAACTATGGGAAATGTTGGCCAAGGTCAAGTCGATCACCTATAACCCTTCTGATCACTGCCTCTATTTATATTTTTAACTAGGGAAGTAGCAAAGAGGTATGTTAATGTATCAGTGCCATATCATAAGCAGGTACACAGTCTCAAGAACGTACATGGACAGGAGAAACCTGATGAGCCGGTATGGTCAAGGAAGATTGCAGGGACGAGAGCCGGGTTGGGGTTCCAACCTGACTACGTGATAATTTTACGTAATGTCACCAGGAACATCGACATTATAAAATTACATGGATTTCTTCAATCGATAATTGAAGTGGATTTTAGATTCGAAGAGCTGGATTTGGGGGGACCTCTCTCAGCTACTTCATTGGATTGGGAAATTGTAGTGGATGCCAGTGGTTGTCCAAAGAAATTACGTCACATCTGGAGGCTTATATGGTGTGAGACAGTGTTAACCTTGGAACATCCAGGAACACGGGGAAAGATACACTGCATTCGATGTGGGGAAGCTGGACACCAAGCACGAGGTTGCACCGTAACCCAAAAGAAATTACTCACAGATAATTGTATTTCGGTGTCGGTGGAAGATGTAGACCAAATTGAGTCACCAATCTTCGAAAGCATGGAGGCTCTAATTAAGGAAGTGCGGGAAAACTGCACAAAACATGACGAAGCACAGGACGTGCGACGGAAACAGGCACGGGGTGAAAACGTGGAATCAAGTAAGACGGCAACAGAAGTGATGCAATCACAGGAGGAGTCCAATAACAGCCGGGTAAACGGAAACAATGACACCACCACGGGCTCCGAAGAGGCGGTGGAAGGGAACAGTGGGCGGGCTAGCACGCAAAAAGATGAATGGATGACAGTAGTCCGAAAAGGTAAACGGCCTAGTCAAGAGCAACAGGGTCCTACTATAGGCACTCAAGTACAACCGGACAACACAACCAGGAGCACTGGAGGTTCAAATCCCCAAATTAAAGGGACTACACAGGAAAAGGAAAAATCACTGGAAACAAACAACCAACCCGAACCTGAACCCAAGGTGATGGGAGAATTACCGGTAAAAAAAATACAAGTTCAACCAGGGGAAACAAAAAAAAAGAACAAAAAAGACACTCAGGAGAGACAAAAATCCAACACTGATTTATTGGTATTGGAAGGTCAAGCAATCCAAGAAATAAAAAGCATCAATAAAGAAGTCACCAACATTGAAGGCTCTCCAACGATTTGGTTGGGAAGATCTTAAGTCGACTAGCGGGAGAAAGTATCAACTTAAGGAGGCAATACTAGTTATGGGACTTCAACAAGTACAGACGCCTTCAACTGGAAACTGTCAAGCGTACAGTATTGTACAAGCACTGTACATCACATAGTTAGAGGATAACCCTCAGATACTCGAACGGGCAACGGCAACACAAAAGTCTGGGTGCGTAGCGCGAGGGTTGACGGATTTTTCTGCTAAATTTCCAGCGGGAGTGCGTAAACAATCTTTACGCAGCTTAGGCAGAGGATATGATAAAATATCGGCTAAATAATCAGAAGTGGCGTTTAAGGAATACTTGCACGAGTATGGCAATAGTCCGTCGGCATTAACGGAAACGGTTGAAAGGTTGAAATGAGCGAGCCGGAGGCGATAACGGGACAACAAGGAAATATTAGGACACGAGAAGGGCGAGTGAAGACAGCGAGGGACCAGAACAAGGGGCATGAAGCTGATCAGCAGATGGTAACAGTTGATCAGGGGTTGAGCGAGAATATGAGTGAAGCGGCCACACGCATATTCCAGGCCCAGATTAATTTCCTCTTACAAGAAAAGAACACAAGTCGACAGGATTTACTTAGGTTTTTAACGGATACAGTGACGGGCCTACCGGGACCAAAGCAAGCGGAATTACTATCCTCAAATCTCCGGGATGCAGCAGTACGACGATTCGTAGTAGAAACGCTGGGAGTGGACGAGAGCACGCCATTAGAGTGGCATAATTTCTCAAATGGGACTTTATTGCTGGAACAGGGGCCTGAACGGGATCTGCCAGGAATAGAAGACACGGAGCAAGGGCGCAGCAGGAAGAAAAGAGCAGTGGAGCAGATGTATACCCAGTCAGAGGTAGACAAACTTCAAGAAGCGGAGCCAGTACAAAGAGAATTGTTCGACTCATTACAGGGGGTAGCCACGACATTAGAACCTCCAGATGAGCCTGACATTACATCTCAACAAGTCTGGGATTCCGTGAAGACGGCGTGGCAGCATCAATTGAACACGCCTTTCCCAACCTTCGACTCCTCACATAATGAATGGATGAGGGGGCTAGGAAGGACAAGTTCGCTTTACTTCAATTACTGGAGTGTTTCAGTCATCCGCATCTCATCATAACATGTCTGAGCAGAGACGTGATTTGTGAGTTAGTCAAGGACTGGAGACAACAGTACTGGGACGCAATGATAATGATCAGTACGAAGGCGGACGCTAACTCTAACCCTAAATGCTTGAAGTTATTACAGGACTGGGCAACTCGAGTGCACATGCTAGAAGGAGACTACCAGAGAGCAGCGATGAGGGCGAGCAGACAACATTGGAAGGAACTAAAGGAGTATGGGTATGGTCAGAATGCTCTGTGGAAGCTATGTGCTCCGCAAAGACATTACAACTTTGCAGTTACGGCGTTATGTGCGAACGTGTATGGTCACCTCATCGCGGCGATTCTGGGCGAAACGGCTTTACCCTCAGACCCAATCTGGATCAAGATCAGAAGGTTCCAGTCAGCCAGGCTGAAAATTGAATCGTTCGCAGAACTAGCGCACAGATTGGATAAAGATGATCCTACTGTGTGGAAAGACTTTACGACATATATGCACGCATCACTAACCAACATGTCTTCGAATGTAGGGGAAGTGGAAACGGTAGATATGGAAGGAACAGGACTGGGGACGAATCCGAGGGAAGAGTCCCCGTTGCGTTACTAAGGGCGTGCCACGGGACCTATCGCATTTACAGTCTGTATCAGCCATTCTAGATAGAATGGACGGATATAGTAAGCAGACAGTGACAAGACTGGGAGACCAAGCGAGTTTAGAAGTTGAAGGGCACAAGGGAAATTCTGATGAGGATTTCAGAGTGATCACCCAGAATGTACGAGGATTTTCGGTGGAGTCAAGAAACCAGTGGTTGCAGTCTTGGAGAAATATACCTGTCCGGTACCGGCCTGCGTGTATTTTTGTTCAAGAAACGCATGTAACAAGTCAGAAAGAAGCAAGAGACCTGACAGAACAGTGGCAAAGAATGTGGCGAGTAGATGGGCAGGGGCAAACCTTGGCTTATTGGAGTGTGGCACAGACGAAAGCTGGAGGGGTAGGTATCTTACTTTTTCCTAACCTAGATATGCAATTCCAACCATGGCAACAGGGTAGATGGACATCGCGAATTATAGCTATACAATGGGGACGCTGGAAACTAGTCAACCTTTATGCACCCTCGGACACGGAAGGGAACCGTGCAATATTCTACCGAAGTCTGGCAGTCTGGAATTTTGCTATCGAAAAGTTTTTGATGGTGGGAGGGGACTTCAACTGTGTGGAGACACCCATTTTGGACAGACTCGGGAGTGATAGGGGTAGGGTAGCGGAATGTCGAGACTTAACCATTATGTTAAAACAGAGTCATTTACACGACGCTGCACTGGTTCAATTTTCGGCCTGGACAGTGGATGATATGGCGGAATTTGTGAATTTCACGTTCTGGAGAGGAAACTCCGCAAGTCGTTTAGACAGATTCTACATTACCGAAAGGTGCTCAGCATGGGTGCAACAGGTGAACACGAGCACTCCTGGAGTACCATCTGATCACGAGCAAGTAGAGATACACATGCGAAGATGGACCGATAAGGAGCAAAAAAAAGAACAAAAACTTCCGGTTGCAGTACCCAATCACTGGAATTGGACGTAAGCGTGCGGTAGAGGAGATCCGTGCACTTATGAACCAGAAGACAGGGATAGTACTAACAGGAGCAGCCAAATGGGAACGATTACGGTTTATCTGGACGCAGTCAATAGTCCAGCTTCGGAGGCGCGAAGCACAGAGAAGAAAACGGAAAGCGAAGGATTTGGAACTGGCTCTATATGGTATGGTCACGACACGAGAGCAAGTACTGAGGATCACGGAGCATGAAGTTATCCGAATGAATCAGGTACGATTAGGTAAGCGTTTTCAACGATCTAACGAATCAATTCGTTGGCTTTTCCGTCGGACAGCAACTTGGGAGCGGGATCAACGAGTGCGTACCATCACTATCGCAGACCCCGCATATGATCAGACCAAATATCAGAGTATCCCAGATAAGTTTGCCTGGACCTGGAAAGCTGTACTCGGGAGAACACATAGTGGAGTAAGACCCGAGGAGATGGCAAAGCACCTAGACTTGTTCGTAAAAAATTGGACGACAAGGCAGGTAACGAATGTGGAAAACGACCGGCTGCTAGCACCGATATCAGCAGAAGATATACATGCAGCGATCAAGGCATTAGAACGACGTAAGGCAGCTGGCCCGGATGGATTGAATAACGATTTCTACAAAGATTTCGAAGAAGATCTGACTCCGGACTTGGAAATGGTGTATAACGATATTCTGAATGGAGCAAAACCCCCAGAGTCTTTTCTCGAAGCAGTTATTATACCGCTCAAGAAGAAAGGGGAATCATCAAATGCTATGGACTACAGACCAATTTCGCTTTTACAGACAAGTTATAAAATTTTTGCCAAAATTTTAGCAAGACGTCTGCAGAGTTTCTTAGGACGCCTGATAGGAGATTCCCAGCAGGGTTTCGTTCACGGACGGCGCATGGATAGGGCAGTGGTAATTATGATGGCAATATTGAAACAATATGAACATGCAAATGGGAAGACTGATGAAGAGAGTGGAGGAATTATGTTCATTGATTTCGCCAAGGCTTACGATACCGTGGACCGACATTTTCTGATGGCAACGCTTACTAGTTTGGGTTCTCGCAAAGATTTGTCGATTTAATGTGGGCCCTCCACAATGGAACGAATGCTCGGTTCCTAGTGAATGGCGAGCTGTCGGAGCCCCTACAAATAGTATCCGGAATCAGACAAGGCTGTCCGTTAGCTCCGCTCTTATTTATTCTAGCGGTCGAGCCACTGGGTATGGCTATTGAACAAGAAAAAGGGTTACAAGGGTGTGCTATACGTGGGGACGATACGAACGTTTCACATAAATTCTCCGCCTTCGTAGACGACTCAACAATTTTCTTTGCGCAAGGGACACAAGTGAACACAGCGTTGGAAATTGTCAAACAGTTTGGATACCTTTCGGGATTGAAGATTCAACCTGCGAAAAGTAATATCATGTTTCTCGAGAATACCCATCACCGAGACGAGTGGTGTGGTACACCGGTAGTCAAGAAGAATGATACCATACGGTACCTCGGGTATCAAATCGGAAGAAAACAGTTAGCGGAAGTTAATTGGGCGGTACGTATTCGAATGCTCCAACGATGGTTACTCACGGCAACAAAATGTAGCACAACAGTGATGGACCGAGTAACATTGTTCAACGCAGTAGCAATACCGGCGATTCTCTTCACGACGAAGATGTTCCTGCCTGACGATGCTACGTATAAAGAGCTGGTTCACATACAAAAACAGTTCTTATGGGGAGGCCAAGTATCAACAGAGCCGTGTAGGCATAAAATTTCGCCTCATTTGTTATATATCCCGAAGAGTGCAGGAGGACTAGGTCTCATTTCTATCCCGGTCGCAATACATACGCTAGCAGTAAAGGAAGCGACGATGTGGCTACTGGAGCCAAGAGACCGCTATTCGCAAGCGTGGAGGAGCTGGTGGCATATATCGCAGCCTAATCACACTAATGTATGGATTTCTCCCTGTTACTTTCGTAGGTACAAGGGGAGCACCGGAAATATAAGTTGCCGACACAAGTTCAGTACCACTTGGCACGATACTTAAGCCCAGCTCCGGAGACCTTTACGCAGATTGACAGGTACGTAAAGGCACATCTTAAAGGGTTAAGGAGCAAATGCGAAACACAGCACGTGGATTCAGCAACGGGGGTTTCATTCGGGGAGACTATTTCGGTTCGAGCGGATTTGGATAAGAAAGAGTGGCATGGGCTTAGCCCGGACTATGTGAATACCTTCTGGGGAACGTTTCACTGGAACGATAATCCGTGGATATCAGAAGGGATGGGACTCTGTATACCGCGGCAGAAATACGACAGAATTCCGATGTCAACAATACAAGAGTTGGGCATTACGAGAATAACGTCGGATCAGTACCAGTGGAAGGTCAAGGTTAAGGGGATCACCGGCCACACAAGAGCTAAGGTGGGGAGGTGGCTACTCTCGATCATATTGTGCTCCCCGCGGGTGCCAATTGGAGAAGATATCGGGTATGCGGGGCCGTTACGATTATTATGGACACCGGAAATCTGGACTAATGTTACGTGGAACCCGGTTGCAAGGCGTCAAATAAGGGGGGGTATGTAACACAACACAAAAGCAATGGGTTCTTCTACAACGCAGCGATGGCATCTACTGGGATTGTAAGTCGCCGATTGCCGAAGATAACGTTACAAACAGCGGTGAGCAAGCAAAAAACGAGGAGGACTTACGGGGCCTGGTATTTGCAGCACACCCGGCTATTCACGGATTCCCGTGGTGGGTGAAGGACGGCATTACGTATGCGAACATAAAGCAGTGGATGCGACGTTCCTTTCGAAAAGTTTATTACAGTTTACTGGCGCGAGGTCTACAGAAGATCGAACATCGATGGGAAGAGCGAACACAACAAGCAGACTGGAATTGGTATTTACAGGATCAAGAACCAGCGGCACTGTGGCAGCATGGAAATTTACTCTCGGATTATCAATTGTGGTGCATGTATAGAGCGGCCACGTTCCAGCTCAATGTCCACTATGAGGGATACAATCAACAAGGAGGGTGTGCTATAGATCGACAATGTAGCGCACTTGGGAAAGGGGTCACACATATTGTGTGGGGGTGCAGTCTGGCCAAAACATTTTGGCTTCGACTTCTTAGTAGTTGGAACGGCTGGTGGATGACAGAACACGAGGTTCTGCAGGCACAACGTTATTTCGCGACACGAGAAGCACCAAGAATATCAGAAACGATGATGGAAAGATTAAGAAACAGATGTGGAGCAAATGCGGAGGCGTGCAGTAGGAGTTTAAAACGACTTTGGTGGGCATTTTGTTCGATTGGGATGACCTGGATGTGGCAACTACGAAATGAGGCGGTGCATCAAGGCGTACAGAGGACGAAGTATGAACACTTCCACACCGTGTGGAATAAAACAATCGCGCAGGTAACTGCTGTTGCGGTGTACGAACAACAACACCCCAGATCAAGATAAAGGGGGATTCAACTGCAAGTTTGTTTGGAGTGCTTCCAAGAAAGATTATGTGACCATTCAAGAGATCAGCGCAAAAGATTAAATGCCCGAACAGAGGGAGACAAGCGATCAGAGATAGGTTTACAAACTGCTCTTAGGAATTTCATTGTGGCTAATAGTTAAGAGACTAAATAGACTGCGAATTAACAACAACAACTAATTTAGGTGAAGAAAAATTAGTGAGCTCTCTAATTAGTCTGGAGCAGTTGGCCCCCTGTACCATAACGAAGGTACAACGTACCGTAAAGAATGATGTCAAAAGCAGAGCAGCTTCACAGAGGGCGGGGGCTTCCTGCAAATCGATCCCGCTGATATCAATGGTTTTAAAGACGCTCTTGCTGAAGTAAAGATATCGTAAGAAAGATTGATACAGGTCAAGAAAAATTAACCATTATATTTTTGAACACTTTTTCAACTTGTTTTTTTATGAGTCTTTGATAACTCTGGTAATAAAATCGTACCAATATAGATTTAGGCATCTTTTAGAGCTGTGACTAGCCTGGTCAAAAACTTACTCGGCGTTACAGAAGTTATTAATACTTAGCAGCCTATCATCAATCTTTTTTTTAAAAAGGTCCGTATTCGCTTTTTCCTGAGATTTTAGATCGCCCGGACGCAATTGTTTAAAGTATAAGTAGAACACGACTAGTTCATCCGACTTCAAAGTATTATGCTTAAGATGGAAAAGCCCAGACTGCTTATGCATGTTGGTGGCCCTCGGTTAGCTGGATTGCTTGGATACCAGCCAGCTATCTACCCATTGTCAAGCAAATAAGGAGCATCTAATAATTCGTTTTTCTAATTATTTTTTTCTTCTTGCTTATAGAATAGAACAACACCTAAGATCAATTTTTAAACTAAAACTTGTCCCAAAAGTACTTCTAATAAAATCCTAACCTAATAGAAACTACAGTCACACTTCCCAATAAGAACTCCCCTACGTGGTACAAATCCTGTATCTATCTGCACCAACCAACACACTGTATTTTGGTATGGACGAGCGAATTCCCCCTTTACGTGAGTCAGTTTATAAGTGGTCACCCAAATTTCGT
>MIQA02007954.1:0-19704 GCA_001887855.2 Sclerospora graminicola | reverse complement strand
AGGAACAAGTCACTTTAAATACCACCAATTTATCAGCTAGAAAATTCTAAGGCTTTCCTTGACAATAAGAAGAGAATTATGTCTAACATCTGCCCCAACTAAGAACAAAGGTCAGGCTAAAAGAAAGAAATTACCTGCACATTTGCCAAGAGAGGAAGTGAACCAAATAATAGTTAAGTTTTTTTATTAGAAGTTATGTAGAAAAAGAGGATAAAAATGAATAAAAAACGGAATCAAGAGATTGTAAATCCAGTTCCTGGATTTACTACCTTTACTTGTGTATCATCTCCATGTATCTGAGATCCTTGTAGTAATCAAGAAATTTAAATCCCTGGAATTTTTCTGATAACTTTATTGGCTTGCTCATAAATTATTTAATAATAATACAGCTCTTTTAATAAGTATATTTATAATTATTATATTATATTATATTGGATAATATCTGATAAATCTAAAATGAAAGAGCTTCGTTACTTATGACTGAATTGACACATTAGACAACAGACTCATGTTCAAAGTAAAAAATTTAAGTATTATTTATATGAGTAGAATAATTTCTGAAAATATAGAAATAATTGGACTTTTGGCTGCAATACTAGGAGAAGGGTTAAAATCTTCTCCGAGCAAAAACTGCAATCAGAACTTGAAGATTCCCATACCAATTACCTAAAATAACTAAGCTTAAATTACATTGTTGCAAACAGCAGCAGCTGAAGCTCCCAAGATTGTAATTTGCTTATTTGTTGGGTTAAAACTCAAAATTCTTTTACCGAACAGGTGTTCACTAAATATATACATCATACTCGATCGTAAAACTAGTTTCTTCCATTTAGATGACGAGAGATAACGCGATTCTTACGCTGCTGTACGTGGTAAATCGATGTTGTAAGAGATAAAATATATTTTGTGAGTTGATTTTCAATTTCAGAAAGAAAAAAAACGAAAATATGTACGCACATGTTACGGCATATACGTGCTCGTGGATACAAGCACTCACAAGCCGGCGCAGATCCCGAAGCGAGAGCTTTCGCCGCCAACCTAGCTACGGGGGGGCTCCTAACGCGCGAGACGGTGGACAGAGCTTCCAGCCTGACATAGGCCACGAATGCGCACGCACTCCTCGGGACACGACGACATCATAGCAAATTGTATACTAAAATTCAGTAAATAAATAGTGACCATCATTCAAAAAGTTCATTATTTGACTTAAAAATATATTGCTTTTGTTTCATCATTTCTGAGCCGGAGCCCAAACAGGTCCTTGTACGTAAGCGTGTCGAGCGTTGTCGAAATCGCGATTAATTACACATACCTCGTCTTTCTCTCTACTTTCTGTATAACATATTTAAACAGTAGCTAAATCGGCCTAATAGCAACCGAGACATCTTAATTTTCCTTTTGTTTCAGGAATTATGAGCCGCAGTGTAGTTCATACCTCAGTAAAAACATTAACACTTAATATATGCCCATATAAGTGCAAGTGTAGCGGATTCAATGCCACTTATTCTCTTGTGTTTATTCTTCAAAGAGTATCAAACCTTATTAGATCAGAGAGGTAATTCTTATAAAGGGTAAATGTACTGAGACAAGCCATTTACTCCAACAAGCGCCTTCCATTGGTCAACATCACATATTTGCTCCCACTTTTTGTCGCAAAGGAGATGGTGCCCCAACCGTTGTGCGGCTGCGAAAAGACTCAAGGGCGGCTGTGGTGAAGCGATTCCGGAATAAATCAACTGCCGGATGTGAAGTACACCTGGCCGAGGCTGTATTTGATTGAACCAAATAGCTGGCCAGATTGGCTGCCTTAGACCAGCTACTGACAGGCACCGGATGACGGCTGCCGGAGGTGTTCGAAGAGGTTCGGAAGCGTCGGACCAGTATTTGTACGCGGAACAGAAGCTAAGGGAGGTGGTCCCGGTGCGTTGGGTCAGGCCAGCAACGTTGATCGAAGTCGACTAGCCGGATCAAGCTTGGCTTGAAGGCGGCCGATAGTTGCGGGCGTTCAAAGGATGGATGCAAGCTCCAGGGAAGTCATATCCGTGTGGTAACCGGACGAAGCACCAACAACTAAACGGGTGGCCAAGAAGAAAATGTTGGAGATGATGGCCAGGTCACCATGGTGCCGTCCTGGCCGGTATGAGTGACCATACAGGTCAGGCTGGTCACTCTATTTCGGGTACGGTACACAAGCGTCCAGCCGCTCTATTTTGGGTAAGGTACTCATAGGTTTATATTGAATTTAGAGATAAATATCAGTATACGTTTCTCTTGCTATGACACAAGTCGTCATTAATACACAGCAGAGGGTTAACAAGGTCCCCTCTAAGTGTTATTGGTTTGCCCAGGGAAGGTTACAAGGAACCCACCGGAAGTCCCCTGACCAGGAGTCATCTGAGAAACTCTATACCCAATCAAGTCGCCCGTGTTTGGAGCACAGTTAAGTTGTATTGGATAGGAAGATGAAGTTTTGGCTTACTGTGGAAGATCGTGGAGTATTGTTTGGATTTCCCGACTACGTGTAAGATTGGAGTAACCCCTTTGTTATCTTTAGTTGGCTGGGCGATTGAGTAATCTCTGTCCAGCGTTCGCGGTAAAATGAAATCAAGTATACCGGCCGGCCGCTCCCCGGTGAAGATTTCCGCCCAAGAGCAACCCTAGTCCTAACCCTCGTCGACCGGCTTTAACCGGCCTTTATTTTTTTCGCCCTAGAGTCCACCAGGAGAGCGTTACCGCCAGTGCTGACGGGTACACAAGGTGAGCTTAAAGAAGAGGGATTATCCCAGTCGTCACAGCCAAGGTGATGAAATGACCGGTCAGCCAGCTTGATGGTGGTTCGGACCAAGAGATGGACAGAGTACCCCCTCCGACAGTCAGCCATCCGGGCCCCAGATGGCTGACACCCGTGGGTGTTTGCACCTCGGAAAGAATTTCCGAGAGTGTGGTAAAGTGACTTATGAAGTAATGCAAAGTACTTTCCAAAGGGCGCATTCTGATTGGCGGAAATACGGACCAAGGGCGCGGGCACCGGATAGCCGCCGCCGAGGATGCCTACAAGCGGCCGGGCGGCGCCAGGCTGGAAATCAGGCTGGCGGTCATGACAAGGGGCGTGGATAGTCGAGCAGGCGGGCTAAGCGGACGGGAAGGCCACGGATGTTGGACGGCCGAGTGGCAGATCGGTGACGGGCTAATTCGGAAAGTATGAGTGAAAGGAGCCTGAAAGAAGATGATTGTTCTAGTGGATGAAGGAGGCACCCGGATCGGATGAGAAGCTGCCAAGGAATCGCTAGCGCCAGCGGCTGAGGGGCTCGGATGGATGGCCATCCGGCCGAGCCGGTTGGGTACAATGTACCATCCGGACTGGTACCAGCTGGGTTCGGTGTACCGGCTAGGTTGGTACCATCTGGGGTTGGTGTACCGGCCAGGTGGGTACACAAAGTCGGAGTTAACCGGGCTACTTCGGGTAAGGCACATGACTGGTCAGCCGTATTATTTGGGGTAGGTTACACAGAAGGGAGTATTGGATATAGGATAAATCAGTATACGTTTCGCTTTCCTAGACACAAGTCGCTTTCATTGGCTCACGGCAGAGGGCTAACAAGGTCCCCTCTTGCTGTTATTGGTTTGCCCGGGGAAGGTTAAGTTAACCCACCGGAAGTCCCCTGACCGGGAGTCGCGGCGACTTCGTATACGCACCTCAAGTCGCCCGTGTTTTGAACACGGTATTAAGTATTGGGAAGTGGTGACATTTTGGCCTTCTGTGGAAGAGTGTGGAGTTATATCTACTTTACATACACAGTTGGATTCGCCCATCATTGTTATTGGTTTAGCTGCCCGATTGATTATTCTCGGTCCAGCCGGCACTATACAAACTTCAAGTGTCTTATTGGTTTAGCTGGCCGATCGACTATTCTCGGCCCAGCCGGCACTATACAAAGTTCATGTGTATTGCCCAACGAGCTCCCCGGTGATGATTTCCGCCCAGGAGCTACCCCTAGTCCTAACCCTCATCTCCCTATTGGACGGATTTACACTTTTCGCCCTAGGGTCCACCAGGAGATCAAACCACCCAGTACTGACGGGTACACAAGGTGAGCTTTCAACATGCAACATCCGAGCAGTCACGATCAAGCGGATGGAAGTGGCCGATCTAGCCGGCCGGATGCCGGATCGGATCATGACTCGGATGGACGGAGTACCCCCTCCGATAGTCAGTCGTCTGGGACCCCGTGGGTGTTCGCGTCTCAGGAAGATTTTCTGAGAGCGACTACACCACAATGGTGCGCGTGCCCGGATCTCTTGGTGACCCTGGATATCACCGCGAGTCCCTAGCGGGTGAAAGACCTAAACCCGTCAAATTTGTTGACGATGTTGTGTCGGGTGGGCATATCGCCCCCAATGCTGCTGAAGATGGAAGGATGCGATGGTCGCCTCGGATTGGGGGAGTTCGAGGTTGATATTAAAGAAGAAGTTCTTCCCCTAGAGGCTCCGCCGGGGGCGGATTACGGTACTACTTACTGTAGTGCCGGCCGCTACACGGATGGAGCCGGATCGGACTATGGTGCAAGTCGCCATAGTCCGAGGAAGGATCATGGTTCCGACCATGATCCTAACGAACAAATGCATATTATGGATATAAAAGAAAAAATTAAGGAAGAAAAAGCTGAAGTCGGATACGACCGGAGTGGGAAGCCGGCCGGATCGGGACCAAGTCGCGATCTGGCCCCCTACCCCTAAAGAGACCGGATTGGCAGGAATTGGATTATCCGACCCACAAAGATAGGCTGCGTTTCGAAGAGGAAGAAGAGAAGCAGGACGGCCTATCGACGGATATAGACTTGGAGCGTGCTTTCCATCTTCACGAGTTGGGGCAGTTCTTGCGGACGGATAAGGTGCTGAAAATAACACGGCCGAAGATCATAGGCGGATTGAAAGGTCCCGTCTCTCCCCAACTCTCTCAGACGGCCACGTGTCCCTTATTAGAGGACTATTCGATCAACTCAAACAAGCCGGCATTAACACCGGCGTGTTTGATCCGAACGAGTTGTTTGATCTGAAGATGGACAAGTTGAAGGAGGCGTCCAGCGCCCTGCACGACCGCTTGGTACCGCTAGTGGGTTGCTCGCGCCGTCGAAGAAGATGACAGCTACGACTGGAGTGGCGCCGTCCACGCCGCCGGCAACAAGCAGACCGGCCGGGATACACTCAGGTTCTTCGCAGTACGAGTCTGTCCCTTCGGAAGCGGACTCTTCTGATTCATCGGTGGGTATCACCCGCATGACGCTTGGCCCAAGGGGAGCAGCGCGTGTGGCGACGGCCATGAGGCTTGGAGGACGTGAGGATCCGGGTACGCCCGAGCGGAAGAACGCCAGCCAGTACAGCGTACAGGCCTGGCGGACGGCGACGGCGGATCCAGAACCGAAGGAGGAAGACGAAGACGCGGATGGGCGGATCAAAAAGGAATGTCGATCTGGTAGCCCGGCCGTCCCCAAGTCGCCCCTCAATTCGCCCCTCAGGAGAGCCTTCAGGTGCCGGATCACCTGCAAAACATGTTTTCGGCGATGATGGAGCGATACTTGGAAGAGCAGCGTCGGCTGAGCGCCAGCCGCGGCAGTCCGAAGTCACCGGACCAGCCGGCTCGTCGTGGAACTCAGGCGTCCGAGCCAGTCCAGTACTATGCGAGGGAGCCGAGTGACGAAGACATGGAGTCGGTGCAGTCCAAGCAGAGTGAGCCCCATGCCGCCCCGCCGAGCCGCCTGACAGGTCGCCGGACCGGACGTCGGCCAACGAATAGGAAGCTGTCTCTCAGCGACGTGGATATGGAATCCGTCAAGTCGGCCAAGTACCATTACGATCCGGACGACTTGGATCTGGGGATGGCCCGCCGAGCCCATATGGCCTCGGCCCAAGCGCAGATTCAGGAGCGATCACGAGGGTGCAAATGTCGGCCACGTCCGAGCTGAAAGACTTCACCGGACGCGACACGGACGAGGACCAAGCCCGAGGATGGCTGAGCAAGACGAAGTCGGCATTTCTCAGAGACCGGACGTCGGACTATGAGAAATGTCTGATCTTTGGGGATTTGATGAAAGGTTCAGCGAAAAACTGGATCCAACAGCTCAGCCGGGAAATCCGAGGAAACTGGAGGGGATTGGCCGGTGCGTTCGAGGAACAATACTGTGGATCTGGAACATCGGCGGCGCGGCAATATTTCCACACCAAGAAGCGATCGGATGAGACCCCCCTGGAGTATCTCCATCGCTTAAATGTCGCTGGCATGAGGGCGGATATCCCCGTTAAAGAAGATGTCAGCCGGTCGGAAGCCGCTCGTGAAGATGTGGAACATTTCATCAGCACGTTGGACGATCGGGAGCTGGTAGACCAGCTGGCGTTACTGCGGTTGAAGAATACCACGGAGCTGGAATTGACGTTGCGCACCTACCTAAGAGCGAAGAAGCGAGGCCCCAAGGCGGCAGTTGGAACTGGCCGTTTCAAGTCCCGATTTAACGCGGATCAAGGAGGCCGGCCGCCATCTACTAGGACGGCCCGAGCCGTCCGCATGGTCGCCCGAGAGTCAGACGCGACCAGCTCGGAAGAGGAGTATCAGCGATCCGGGGGCGAGTCTGAGGAGGAGCAGTATCGGTACCTTTTCTCGGCAGAAGCCAGTCAGCCGTCCAGGCTGCCAGCCGGTTCCGGTCAGTCGAAGGGTTTTCCGGCTCGAGCTGACCAGGATTACCCTAGGCGCAAGTGCACTCACTGTGGGTCCATCAAGCATGACGACCGGAGTTGTTGGAAGCGGTTGACGTGCAAGAAGTGCGAGAGGAAGGGACATCCGGCGGAACACTGCCTGTTTACGTGTAAGACTTGCGGGGAGGTGCATGAGGCGGGACTGTGCCCAATTGAAGAATTTTACAACCAGATGAAGAAGTGGTACGTCCCGACTAAGCATGCTGGAATGCTGCCGCCCGGAGTGGAAAAGATGTTAAACTAGATCGCTCGCCAGGTTGGAATCTGGTTCGAGCCGAGCGGTCTAGTGTTAGTATCTATGCATATGTCGGTAAAGAGGATAATCAAGAAGCAAAGCAAAGGATAACCGACAATACATGTAAGTTTGACGATTACGTCATCCGGTCTCCGGCCGGTACGGCTGACCCCTTCCTGGTGAGCAGTATACGGACGGATGAGTATTCCCGGTCTGAAGTGCGTATGGAATTGAACCTGTTACCTGGCGAGTCGCGAGGTTGGAAATATCATTCGCCGGATAAATGGTTCAAGCAGGCCAAGGCGGATGGAAAAATCAATAACCAGAAAGCTACCATGCTGTTCGACTCTGGCGCAGAAGTGTCTATCGTGGACACCACCTTTGCTCGTAAGGTGGGGTGTGAGATAGACGAGACGAAGCAGCAGGAATGTAAAGGCATTGAAGAAAGTTCATACATGACCCAAGGAAGGACAAGAGTCAAGATTACGTTAGCTGGGTCTTTGGTATATTACTTTACCGCCTGGGTAGGCAAGCTGGCCGGGCAGGATGCAATTTTGGGCATGGACTTTATGGTCCCGGCCGGCATACGGCTGGACTTATCGCATGGAACATTGACGTTGCCGGACGAGGTACAGATCCAGCTGGCCGGCCGGCGGCCCTTATATGGCGCCCACGTCCAGTTCCTCAAGTTAGGTCAGTTTGTAACGGTGCAAGTGGGAAAAGCGGTGGAAGTAATGTTACGACCACACGACCGGCGGAGTAAGTTATGGCTGACAAGGGGCGAGTGCTGGGTACCCTCGTTTGTTAAAGGAGGTGGTCATCTCAACTCTATAAGCGTGACCAACATCTCCGAAAGACCCCTCACCTTGCATGAAGACGTGATCATTGGAATGTGGCTGGCCGAGGACAAGGTGCCCCGCCGGCCGGGCTATGTCACTGTTGGCTCAAGACGCTATATCGAGTGGCAAAACTTTTCAGGCAACCACCGATCTAGTCAGCGAAGAGGAAGAATTAGAAGAGGACCAGACGCCGATGGTGGCTAAACTCGAGTACCGGACCCCTTCTAAAATATTGACGCGGAGACGGCCGTCGCCGGATCCGGCTGAACGTATTGGCCGAGACTATGCCCCGATAGCGGAACTGGTTTTGTCCACTCAGAGGAAGACGGACGAACGACAGGGTCGGGAGAAAGGACCAAGCGGAGTTACATATGCGGTCGACCCCGATGGCGGATGGTGTGATGACCGAGGTGAAGGCGGATCGACCCGGCCGGGTGATCAAAATTCGGAAATAGCCGAAGGCGGATCGACCCAGCCGGGTGATCAAGATCCCGAAACAGCCGAAGCTGACCAAGTCTGCATTCATGAAGGGGGCGAGCTATATGTTGAAGGCATGGAGGATCAGATGGCGGTGCTACCTGAGGTAACCCCCTGCCCCCCGGCAGTCACTATCGACGATCTACAAGTGGGAGACCTGGATGTGAACACCCCGGAAGAGATCGGCAGATTGAAGGATATTATATGGAAAAGACGACATCTGCTGATCGGACCAGGGAACGCACTTCCTCCGGCCGCCCATGGGGCGGTATGTGACATTGATGTGGGAGGCGCCAAGCCGGTTGCACAAAGATGCCGAAGAGTCGCCCCCCAGTATCGGGAAAAGCTGTCAGAGCTTATCAAGGGTTTGCTGGCCACCAAGATAATTCAGCCGTCCACCTCGCCATGGGCCTCGCCCATTGTAATTATTATTAAGAAGAATGGGGTGGATATAAGGTTGTGCATTGATTACCGGCTGGTGAACCGGCTGACTAAGCTGATGATTTACCCGATGCCGCTGATAAACGACCTGCTGGAGGACTTGGATAAAGTTTTGTGGTATTGCTCATTGGACATGGCCAGTGGATTCTGGGTGGTCTCTATGACCGATCGTGCACGGGAGATCTCTGCGTTCGTGACGCCCTTCGGGTTGTTCGAGTGGAACCGGATGCCGTTCGGTCTGAAGAATGCCCCGCAGATTTATCAACGGCTGATAGATAACGCGCTGTATGGACACTTCAAGATCAAGGCGGATCAAGATCCGGCTCTGGTCGGAGATGTGTTCACCGAAGGTGACCCGGACCCCGACCCAAAACCTTCAGTTTTGGGGCGGCGGTCTTACATTGATGACATTCTCGTTACGGCAACTACCTGGGATTTACTGTGTGACAAAGTGGAGAAGTTGATGATTACGTGTGAAAAGTGGAATCTTTCGATTAGTGTGGTTAAGAGTTTCTGGGGAAAGACTAAGGTGACCTATTTGGGTCATCAAGTTTCGATTGCCGGATTGGAGGCTAATCCGAAGGATTTGGAGTCCTTGAGTAATCTGCCTTTCCCGCGATCCCTAAAGGCTATGCAATCCTTTTTGGGCAGCCTGAATTATTACAGTCGGTTCATCGAGGATTTTGCAGTCTATGCGGCGGTTTTGTATGAATTACGGGAGGTGGATTACCATAAGCTGAGAGAGCAGGATAGGCAAGCGGAGACGCAAGCCGGGCCGGCAATATCAGCCAATGAGAGGCCGCCCTTGTCAGCTATTTCGGCAATGAGAAGGCGCCCTTTTTTGCCCCGACAGGCGGCCGGCCGCCGGACCCTTGCGCGGCCGGCCCGGACGATCACATGGCCCGGGCGATGGTGGCCTTTGGTATATTAAAGGCGAAGATGGCGACCACACCGGTCCTGAAACATTTCGATGTTAATAAGACTCCGGTGGTCATCATCTACGCTAACAAGTGGGCCATCTCGGCCGCTCTCGTGCAAGAGCATGACGGAGTGTACTGTCCCGTGACCTTCACCAGCCGGACCCTGAAGGCTAATGAAGTCAATTACGGATTGGTGGATAAAGAAGTTTTGGCTCTATTGCGGATCTTGGATGTGTGTTATACTATGTTGGTGTCTCGGCCTATCAAAGTACTATCTAGACGGTCGACCCTATCATGGCTCCTGACGGCGAATGGAATTGACGGCCGGCTGGGGAGATGGGCGGCTCTGCTGTCTCAGTGGTCCCTCGAAGTGATTAAGTGTACCAAAGGGGAAGAGGAAATACTGGGCACACTGGCTGCCAGCATTACCCCCAGGGCAGAAGTGGAGGAAGCACTGATAGCGATCGCGCCTCGGAAGCAGCCTCGACAAACTATCGTATTACCGCCGCCAACAGTGGGACCCACGGAGGAACTAATGGTTTTGAGTTTTGACGGGTCGGCGAGTGTAAAGAAAGGGGTCGGGGCCTATAGTGCCATTGTGTGGAAGTTGCCCGAATGGAAAGTGGTCGCGGCCGCCTCGGATTTCACGCCTGGCATTACGGTGAACGAAGCGGAGTATAGAGGGTTGTTGCTTTGCCTAGATCTGTTGGCTGGCCGGACACAGGGGCGGATCATCATATGTGGTGATTCCAACCTGGTGATCCGGCAAATCACAGGAGAGATAGATTGCAAGGCGCCCCGGCTGAGATTGTTGAATGATCGGGTTATGTCCGCCTTGCGGAGATGGCCGGAGCACGAATTGCTACACGTCAAACGAGAGTGGAATAACAGCGCAGACCATCTGGCCACCTTGGCCATGCGAGATCAGACCGGTCTCACCGTTTCAGATCCAGTGGATTGGCGGAGATGAACAGGCTATCGGAGATAATTAAACCGGCCGGTAGATACGAGAACCACTCGCCCGGATCCAGCCGTCCGGTAGAAGAGGAATATGGCGACCGTGACTGGGAACAGGACGTTCACACCCGATCGGACCAAGAGATGCCCTGCGGCAATAAAAGGTCCCTCTAGGCGGACCCCCAAGCGGGCTGGACGAGACTAACCACGGTTAGTAGTCAAAAGTAAATGCTTGGAGTGGGAACGAAAGAGGCGGATAAGAGCACGGATGGATATATTGAAAGAGAAACGAGAGAAATAAAAGAATTAAAGTAAGCCCGATTGCTCATCCCTGTGGATGACTGTACTTGCCGTGGAGCCGAGTCACTCGAAGTCCAGGGTGGTCGGAGGGCCGTTTGCGGTACTGATTGCGCCAAGGATCTTGCTGGTCAATGGCCTCCAGAGATTCGGAAAGGGAGGTAGTCTGATCCCGCGCACCCAGGCCGGGGTACCACGTCCCTCCTTCCGCTGCATTTCCGCACCTACGGTTCGGTAGATGGAGCATGAACGGGAAGAGAAACAGGTCCAAGTCACAGTTACCATCCCGGATACCCTCCATGATAAACGTACACAGACGGACCCACGCCTCGGAAGCTCGCCCCCGACGATTCTTCCGGGCAAGGGAGTACTTGCGGAGAGATTCGTCCACTCGCTTGTCCTCTGCAGAGATGTACAGGAAGTGGGTAGACTCCCAGATGGCCCAAGCATGAGCCACAGCGAAATCCTGAAATCTCGCCTTGAATTCCGTGAACCATGGGCTGGATGGAAGTCCCATATCTGGCATCTTGGTGTTCAGGATTTTCCAAGGTTTGGTCTTCATGAGTGCGTCGATGGCGCCCGACCCCATCAGGTCAGGATTCCAAGTCGTTAATGAAGGCGTCTTGTGGGATCGAGGGAACAACCAGAGAGGCGGACGGGATAGGGAGTGAGCGAGCTGGGAACTGGAGATATCAGCGAGACTGGTATTTCTCAGCTGCTCGACTGGCCAAGGTAGGATGGCGGACCGATCCGCCCCACTGGGGAAGCGCCCGCCCGGTAACCACAGAAGCGGAAGTTTAGGAAAAGAGGGCGCAGGGGGTAGAGTGCTCTTCCGGATCTTGGGTTTGGCTGCCGGTCGGGGGGGTCGACGTTTGGGACGTGACCCGGCCGGAGCTGATCGCCGTTTTCTGGCCGGAGTCTGGGAGAGAGGTGCTTCTGGATCACTCAGGTCGGGAGGAGTCAACCACTGATCAGGGATGTCCTCGTCGTTGTCTTCCACTTTCTCCTCGGCCACTCCGTTGGAACTCGAGTTACGGGCGACCTGAGCGGCCGGGGTGTCGACGGTGCCGGGAGGCAAGGATGGATCAGACGGCTCATGTTCCCCGGAGCCAAAACCTGCCGGCGGCGGAGTCTGCAGATCGATAATCTGATCGGATTCCATTTGACCCGTCGTTCGCCCACCGGAACTGGAAAGGCGGCGACGGGTATCCGCGCGAGAGCGGGATAACGCGACACTTACTTGCTGGGCATCGTAATCCTCGTCTTCTTCGTCATCATCATAGATGCACGAAGGGGAGGACGACCCCGAGTCCGAGGAAGAATCAGGCGAAGCGGCTGCCGAGCCGGATGGCGACGCGGCCGCGGACCCGGACGGCGGCGCGACCGCTGACCTGGACGGCGACGCGACCGCTGACCCGGACGGCGACGCAACCGCTGACCCGGATGGCGACGCGGCCACTGACCCGGATGGAGGCGCGGCCGCATCGGATTCCGAGTCCTCTTCAGAGCTAGAGGAACCAGGGGTGAGACCAGTTCTACCTGGTGTGTAAGGAGGAGATGCAGCAGCGGACCGCTTCGCGAACAAGCTGTCATCGCTTTCCGACCCGAGCTCTCCCTCGTCGTCCGACTTGTCCGGAGGACATTGGCGCGAGGGTGGGGATTCGCTCTGCTTCCTCCGTTTAGGCGGGTTAGCACCGGCCAAGGGAGGGCTAGAGCTGGCTGGACGTTTTTGGCCCCCCGATCCTACCGAGGCGGACGAAGAGCCTGAACCGGCAAGGGGCGAGTCAGAGCCGGCAGGAAGTTCCTCAGGTTCCGACTCTGCTGCAGCGGGCAACGGGGTTGATTTCGGCGGAGAAGTTTTCCACTGATCCACCATCCCCAAGACAGACAAGACGGATTCCCGTACATTGAGAGGAGCTTGCAAAAGAGGAGCGGCCTGGCTTCGAGTCGTCTCGAGCTGGTCTTGAAGTTCACACAACAAGGACCTAAAACGATCCTCTTTATCCAGCATGGCATTGCAAACACGGTCCGCCCGAGCCAGTATGGCATGGGCGTCGGAATTTTCTTGACGGGCCTGGTAGAGCTCAGACCGCAACTCCTGTTGCCGGGAAGTAGTTTCCTGCAGCTACCGCTCCAGATCCGAGATTTGGCGGAGGGCCTGGGCGTGGGAGTCGTGCAAGTGGTTTCGGTTGTCCCGCACTTTATCTAAGTCTTGGGACACCTGGCGGAGTCGGGTACGAAGGTGCAAAAGTTCTCGGGACCTGTCAGGGATTTTAGCGGACTGCTGCTTCAGCTGTTCCAGCTGTTGGACTGCGGAGCGACAAGGACATAAAGACTGTAAGCGACTGGGTCACAACACAAGAGGAGAAGAGGCACTTACGCTGAAGTTTCGATCTGTGGACCAATTCCCGATTGGCAGTCCGGAGGGGCTCGACGACGTCTTCCAGCATGCGGAGGCGGTTTCGCTCTTCCGTCAGGATGGCGACTTGACGCTCGAGATCGGTCACCTGTTTCTGAAGAGCGATTGTTTCCGGAGATGGACCCCGAACGGCAGCTTCATCGGCCCGGCGGTTGGCAGCGGCGAGTTGTCGGACCAAGTCAGCTTGGATGTGCTCCAAGCTATCCACTTGGGCGGTCAACATCTCCAGCCTTTTCTCCATCCCCGCCGTTTCGGAGATGGGGGCGGATGGCGCGGCGGCTTGCTGTAGAGCGTCCGTAAGCTGACCCACAATGGCCCTGAGGCGGGCCACCTCATCCTCCGCTTTTTGACGACTGAGTTTCAGCTCAGCGATCCGGGGGTTCATGCGGTCCAGCATCGCACAAGAAGTCTTGAAACTCTGAGACAGAGCTTCATAGTCGGCCTGACAGGATTGAAGCTCCGCCCGAAGGGAAGAGACGACGGCCTTCAATCCGTCTCGGTCGCCGCAAGCCTGGCCGTGGACGCGGAGTGCAGCTTCGGCGTCGGCGGTCGACAGCACCAGATCGGGAGTACGGGACGATTTCGGCGGTTTTGCGACTTCCACCCCGCTGGCGGGCGAGTCGTCGTCCACGAGAACGAGACGACAGACGTTGTCCTTGTCGATTTGCAAAACTGGAAGTATATCAAGATAAAGTCAACATCTGTGGACGTGCTTGCCAGCCGGTGGGGAGACCGACCGGGTTCACGAAAATCAATTTAAATTAGTGGACGACGTACCAAAGCGGGGCATAGATGAGCAGTATCAGATCAATTGGGTTCGGGTGAGATCGTGCCTCAACCGTTGTGCGGCCGTGACGCGACTCAGGGGCGGCTGTGGTAAAGTGACTTATGAAGTAATGTAAAGTACTTTCCAAAGGGCGCATTCTGATTGGCAGAAATACGGACTAAGGGCGCGGGCACCGGATAGCCGCCGCCGAGCATGCCTACAAGCGGCCGGGCGGCGCCAGGCTGGGAATCAGGCTGGCGAACATGACAAGGAGCGTGGATAGTCGAACAGGCGGACTAAGCGGACGGGAAGGCCGCGGATGTTGGACGGCCGAGTGGCAGATCGGTGGCGGGCTAATTCGGAAAGTATGAGTGAAAGGAGCCTGAAAGAAGATGATTGTTCTAGTGGATGAAAGAGGCACCCGGATCGGGTGAGAAGCTGCCAAGGAATCGCTAGCGCCAGCGGCCGAGGGGCTCGGATGGATGGCCATCCGGCCGAGCCGGCCGGGTACAATGTACCATCCGGACTGGTACCAGCTGGGTTCGGTGTACCGTCCGGGTTGGTACCATCTGGGGTTGGTGTACCGGCCAGGCGGGTACACAAAGTCGGAGTTAACCGGGCTACTTCGGGTAAGGCACATGACTGGTCAGCCGGGTTATTTGGGGTAGGTTACACAAAAGGGAGTATTGGATATAGGATAAATCAGTATACGTTTCGCTTTCTTAGACACAAGTCGCTTTCATTGGTTCACAGCAGAGGGCTAACAAGGTCCCCTCTTGCTGTTATTGGTTTGCCCGGGGAAGGTTAAGTTAACCCACCGGAAGTCCCCTGACCGGGAGTCGCGGCGTCTTCGTATACTCACCTCAAGTCGCCCGTGTTTTGAACACGGTATTAAGTATTGGGAAGTGGTGACATTTTGGCCTTCTGTGGAAGAGTGTGGAGTTATATCTACTTTACATACACATTTGGATTCGCCCTTCATTGTTATTGGTTTAGCTGGCCGATTGATTATTCTCGGTCCAGCCGGCACTATACAAACTTCAAGTGTCTTATTGGTTTAGCTGGCCGATTGATTATTCTCGTTCCAGCCGGCACTATACAAAGTTCAAGTATATTGCCAGACGAGCTCCCCGGTGACGATTCCCGCCCAGGAGCTACCCCTAGTCCTAACCCTCATCTCCCTATTGGACGGATTTACACTTTTCGCCCTAGGGTCCACCAGGAGAGCTAACCACCCAGTACTGACGGTACACAAGGTGAGCTTTCAACATGCAACATTCGAGCAGTCGCGATCAAGCGGATGGAAGTGAACGATCCAGCCGGCCGGATACCGGATCGGATCATGACTCGGATGGACGGAGTACCCCCTTCGATAGTCAGTCGTCTGGGACCCCCGTGGGTGTTCGCGTCTCAGGAAGATTTTCTGAGAGCGACAACACCACAATGCTCCTGATAATACAGGGCCAGACGTCCTTGTAGATCGACAATTCAGGGGAGATTGGGAACGCCAGCCCGGGAATAGGCGACATGAGGACATCCCAAGGTGCTGAATCGATCAGAAGCTCGATAGCGCCTCTGGTCAGCACACGCGGTTGCCACTGCTTCTCCTTGGGCGCCGACGATTTAGTCGGAAAGATCCATCCTGGCGGGCGGGACCACAAGCGAGGGACGAGTTTGTGTCTCACAGCAAGAACCTGAGGCGTCAGATCCCATACCTGATCAGCACTCCAAGGTTTCCGAGTTGCCATGTGAGCAGGAGTCGGCTTGCCCTGCATGACGACGTATAAATCCATGAACCTTTGGTTCGGATTATAGCTATAGTCGTCCTGCTCGATCGACGACCGGCTCGCCGGGATGAAGACGCCCGTGAAATTGGGTGGTCGGGCGATCACCGTCGTATTGACCGGTGGAGGAACGTTGGGAACAGCCGAAGCCGGTTGTTCCTCCTCAAGATCATCTTCGTCCTCGTCATCGGACTCAAGCAAAGCGACGGCCTGGGTCAGCGAACTTACGCCTGAAAGGGTCGCCACTGGAGCGCGACGATCAGTACTACGCGATCGGGCCAGAACAGACAACGTCCTCTCGTCCAGATCAGTCGACTCATCGTCCGAGTCAACCATAAGACGAGAGCGCTTGGCGGGAGCCATCTTCTTCTTTGACGAGCTGGTCCGCTTACGCTTCGCAGAGCTCAAGATCGAGGAGACTGATCTCGAGGCTGCCGGTAAACGGGGTGGAGTAGACGCAGAAGCCGCTGCAGTGCTGATCACGGGCTGATCAGCACTATGGGCCGGCAAGGAAGCGACGGAGGATGCGGGTGATGGCGGGGCAGACTCGGGAGACTGTGGAGGTGTTCCAGACGGAGTAAAGGAGCTGATCAGCTCAGGAAGTCGTTGCAAATCCGTACGAACTGACTCCGAATCGGTGTTCGAGTTGGTCCACCTCTCCATAGTCTGCACCGCAACGTTCCTCAAGTCGGCGTTATGCTGGAGCCAGGCGCGATCATCGAGCTCTAGGGTTTCAAGTTTAACCCGAGCAAGATTAAGCTCGCGCCGGCAATCTTCAGCTTCCTTCCGACTCTCGCGCAACCTTTTCTGTATGTCGGCGCGGCCGATGCGAGAATCGGAAAGTTGCTTTACCAGGAGCTGGACCTGCTCATCCGAGTAGCGCACCTCGACTTCCCGACGCTCTACGTCCTCGGCAGTGCGGATCTTGTCGCGAAGCAGCTGATCACGGTCGAGACGGTGATCATCGAGCCGTTGTAGGTGATCCACCATCTCGACCATTGAGCCCTTCATCTCCTCGATACGTTCATCTGGAAACAAACATGGAAAGTCATATACAGATCGCAGAAGAAGTGAATGGGATAAACATACCTTGATCGCGGATGGTAATAGTCAGCGAACCGATCAGCGACTGTAGAGAGGCGACGGTGTCCGAAGGCCTGGAGAGGCGCAGAGTAGCGAGGTCAGCTGATAGCTGATCACGCTCCATCGTCAAACTCTGAACGCGATCAGTCATGTCTTGCAGGTCTTGGTCAAGTCGGTCGCGATCTAGCCGAAGAGTCGACAGCTGGCTAGCCAGATCAGCAGAATCATGTTCCAAGGTATCGGCAACGATCCGACGGTCGGATAACTCAGCGTTAAGTGCCCGATTGGTATCATATAGAGAAACCAACTCGGGAATTGCACTTCGGAGTTCCGACCGTAGTCGGCAAGCTTCCATGGACCCCAACGTGAGTGGACCCGATCCCTCCACTAGACGAGCGAGCTGTTCCAAGTAACGGACGGGGCGATCTGAGGAAGGCCGAGCGGGAAGATTCCAAGGCGGGCGATATGAAGTCATGGCCGTCGTAGGACGGATGAGACTGGTCGTGATCGGTGCCGAAGTCGCGATCGGGGTGGTCGCTGGATCAGCCGAACTGGAAACGGAAGGCGAGGCAGTGATCGGACGGGCAGCCGAAGATGACGAAGGAGGAAGAGAAGATCGGCTCGGGTCAGCCATGGTGATCGCCAAAGAGGAAATTTGGAAGTGAATGAGTCGAACTGCAGTCGTTGCGCGGCTGCAGTTAGTCCCAGGGGCGGCTGTGGTAAAGCGATCAGAAAATGTTGAGAATGAAGTGGACCACACATGGCCGTTGATTGGTGATGATGGAACACTCATCAACATAAGACGGTTGATGATTACGATGAAAAGGTGGCGGACAACGGGTATTCGCGATGTGAAGAAATCAGCCAAGTACTGTCATTACGCCCAGTCCCAGACACTGATGGAACGGTGGAGATCACGATCATGATCGCGATCACAATTACTAAGTGGAGTTCCCATGGATGTACAACGAGTTGGAAATACAGCAACTGATGACATGACGTGTCAGGGACAGCCATCTAGCCGATCTATGAACAGTGTAGTTGTTGAAGTTGATCATTCCACGAAGTTTCGGCCCGATCGGCCGAGCCAACTGATTATGCCCAAGATATGAAGATCAGATGTGGAATAAAATGGGACATGTGGAATGGCGAGTTGTGCGAGTGATGATGACCGATGGATTTGTCCGAGGATGACGTGGCAAGGCCCGATTAGGCCCGATCAGCCGAGATCGGTGTGATATGGTTGCCCCGACAGGGTATGAAGGTCGGAAGTATGGCTGAGCAGATGAATAAAGTCGTTGTGATGATGACCCAGAGAGTTCCCGAGGTGATCAAGGGCTGATCGCCCTGATCACTGCCTGATCACTCGGCTGATCGCTATGCCGATCGTGATCAGGGCTGATCAGCCTCAAACCGGCGTCCAGACGCAAAGGCAGGTGAAGTTCTCAATTAAGTCGGGCTGGATATGAAGTGAACAAGTGTCAGAAGGGCAGATCTCAAGTGGTTTCCAAGTCGTTTATCGAAGATCGGGATGGGTTGAAGATCTTTATAGGAGTCGGGTCGTGATCAGGGCAGAAGTGGTACAGATCAGCTTGAAGGTGCAGCTAGGATGGGCAAGGTGGTGCTATGCAACCGTGCGACGAAGTAAATAGGTTCGAAATATAGATCAGACATGAGTTGGTGTGTGGTACACTAGGTATAGGACATTGCATATATAATAACAGGTTTTGATTTTCCCCCTAAAGCAAAGAGTCGCTCCGCCACGTGTGCGGTCATTGGGAGCACAGGGTTGATTAGTCCCCTCTTGCTCAACTAATCCCCGGTTAAGACGCGCTTAGACGCATTTTGGCTTACCGGAAGACCCCCGACGGGTTTGTTTAGGTGATCAAGCCTCACCGCCCACGCGCACGTGTTTAGAACACGTTATTAATATTGGAAAAGGTTTTGTGGAGATAACGTTTGTGGATTACTGTGGAAGATCGTGGTTTGATCGCGTTTTCTTGGTTTCTTATTATCTCTTTCCTATTGGCTGGCCTGATCGGACGAACTTTCCCGATCAGTGCCTAGATACTGATTAAGTATCGACCCCAACCCGTTCTCCGGTGAAGATTTCCACCCGAGGACACCCCCCGTCTCGAGAAGGTCATCCCCTTCGACCTGATCAAGATCATCGTTTTCGTCACCGAGTCCACCTGAGTGAGTGTAACCACCCCCGATCAACGGGTACACAAGGTGAGATGAAGTTAAACATAGATCCTGACGAGCATGAAGACCGGCCAGATGACCGGGAGGATCAGATCAGTCACCACAGTGGTGATTTATCTGATTCCGATGCTGATCAGGATCGACGGAGTACCCCCTCCGATAGTTGGTCGTCCGGGCCAGTGGGTATCCGGATTCCACCCACGACTTCGGTCATGGATTTGGAAATCAGCTCCACCACAGTGATCAGCGTCATCGTTTCTTTCAAACGCACCTGTTGTCATTATACGTGAAGAATCTAAAGCCCATATTATTGCGAATATATAATAATAATAATAATAACAAGTAGTCCATTTAGTCCTTAACTATTGGCTACTATAAACTTACTGACTCTAATTACAAGTTCTGGATCTGAGTGGCCAGGGGAAGTGAGATGATCACTATCGTAATGATACGTCTTCAGTCGTGAATGTACTACTGGAATGTTGAAAGAGCACTGTATGCATAACTCCAACCGCACACCATCCTCTCGCAGTT
>MIQA02007946.1:0-13677 GCA_001887855.2 Sclerospora graminicola | reverse complement strand
AAGGAACCCCTTGCTATGAAATATGCACTGGCAATGTTTCGGATCTATCTCTTAGGAGATAGACCGTTTGTGGTTTGCACGGACCATGCGTCGTCACGCACGGCCGTGAATTCACCACACATTTCTTAAAGAATGGCACGATGGCTGTTATTCTTTGCTGAGTACAAGTTTACGGTTGAATATAAACCCTGAAAGTTGAATGTGATAACGGATGCGCTATCACGACGCCCCGATTACGAGACGAAACCGTATGTAACGGAGGCAATTACTGCAAACCCAATACGTTGCACTGCTCTGTCGTCGTCACTCGTACGACAGGTACGACGAGCGTACAAAACAGACGAGGAAACTCGTCTGTTGATTGATTACTTAAGTAATCAATCTGATCGGAAACGCGAGGAGCTTCCGGAGTTCCTTCGCGCTTGCATGCATCGTTACGGATTGCATGTTGCTTTAAAGCACAGACCAACAAGAAGATGTTAGACGCATCGTCGCTCCAAACGACGATGATCTCAAACATCAGATACTGTTTGAGTATCATGATGCTCCGATTTCGGGGCATCAAGGTCGAGAGAAGACGTATGCTTCTCTCGCACGGGATTTCTACTGGCATAACCAGTATAAATAGGTACGCAAGTACGTACGCGCTTGCGAGATATGCCAGCCCGTAAAGCCTGCGCACTCTGCGCAGGCTCCCCTGCAATCTCTGCCGGTTCTGACAGAGTGTTGGATGTCCATTTCCATGGACTTTATATTCGGTCTTCCGCTCGATCATAGTCGAAAGACTGGAATAGTGGTCTTTGTAGACCGTTTCAGCAAGATGGTACATCTTGCTGCAGTGTCAGCGAATGTCACTGCCACGCAAACAGCGCGGATATTCGTTGACACGGTATTCCGTTTACACGGAATGCCGGAGAACATAGTCTCGGATCGAGATCCAAGATTTATAGAGCGTTTCTGGCAAGAAACGTTCTCCTTACTGGGAACGCAGTTTAATATGTCAACTGCGGACCATCCGGAAACGGATGGACAAACTGAACGCGTTAACCGCGTTGTAGGAGACATGCTGCGTTCATAGGCGCATGCCTTCGAACAGTGAAGTGACTTTTTGCCACTCACTGAGTTTGCGATAAACAACTCGGTACATGCTTCCACAAAGCATACACCGTTCTACGTAAATGCCATGAGGCATCCACGAACCCCAGCTTTACTTGGCGGTACGCCAAATCTAAGTGGGGGAGGGACCCGCTCAAATTCTGAGTGCGGCGATGCGCAAGTTGCGGTTGCAACTTGCGAAGAGATCAATGAGTCTTCTGCTGTTGACACAGTAGAAACCCAAGCCGCTTCAGTTGATACTGAAGCTGTCTACGAAGAGTATGTGTCTGCAGCAATGGCTGCAGACAAAGAAGACAGTCCACCTACTGCTAATAAAAGAGTAGATGAATTTGTATTACAGCGCCGAGCTGTAAAAGATGCATTTGCTTCTGCTTTCGATAAGCAGAAGCAACAAGCAGATAAAAACGGAAGGAAAAACACAAATTCCTTTCATAAAGATGAATTAGTTCTGTTAGCTACAACTAATTTATCTACACAAGCAATTAGCAACTTCCCTAGACGGAAGTTGATCCCTAAATTCGTTGGACCCTTTAAGCTCCAAAGCGTTAAGGGGAATGCCTATACATTAGACATTCCCGCGGCAATGCGCCTTCACCCAACGTTTTACATTGGGAGATTCAAGCCGTACCTTTCGTCTACGTCTTTGGACGAGACGCATCCCCACGGCGAATGCCATGCATCTTCAAGTCTCCCAAGAGAGACTTGTAATCGGTTTCCAACTGATTGTGGGAAGTCTGGAGAGTCTGAACCTCCGACTTCAAGCGGCCGATCTCGACCAGCAGAAGATCATTTCTCTGCTGAAGGGCAACGTGAGCGCCCAAAATGTCTGAATATCTTCACGAAGGGAACGATAGGTCTTCACAGAGTGAGGCATATCGCCGCTCAGCCCAGGGCAGTGCCTCTCGACTTTGCGGAGCTGTGAAACATGCTCCGCAACAACGACGGCGAGGGAACTACCAGCTCACGCCACCCCTGATTGACAATCAGGGGAAAAAGCGTTATATTCTCGATCGCTTGATTGCGAAGCACTCGGTTCCCTATAAGAAGGGGCAGCGTACCGAGTACTTGGTACGCTGGTTGGAGTATTACCAAGGGTTTGACTCTTGGGAGCCGATCAAGGTTCTGAGGGCAGAGGCCCCTAACCTCCTGAAGGAATTTGAGAAGGATACATCTCCTTAAACTCGTAAGAAGCATCAACACTAGGTGTTGATGCACGGGGAACATCAACACTAGGTGTTGATGAGTGGAAAGTATCCGCACCAGGTGTTGATACATTAAGGGCATCAATTAGACCCTTAATCATAGCGGGTACTGAGTAACTTCGGACCCCTCGCAGGTCCTTTTCCCTCCGACGAGGAGCTCCCTTGGGACAGCAAGGGCATGCCATGTGAGAAGGAACTCCGCAAGAAATCCCTTCTTTGATGCAAGTAAAATGGATAAAATCCATTTTCCCTGTACATTAGTGCTTTAAAAAGCGCTCACAATTTACGTGAACTAGCTTCACGTACCTTTGTTGTAGTTCTCAACAAAGGCATTTCAACGTTGCGTCAGGGCGTCTTTATCGTCCCTGTTCTTACGCGACCCTTTTCAGTTCGTATAGTAACGATCCTCAAAGAAAAGGTCGATAAAATACCGACGTCTATCATTGGTACTCCTATCGAAGTGACGGTTGCGAATGTCCTCGCAATCATCAAGCGCGTTGATGTCAAACAACGGGTATTGACGATCGCGATTGTTATGCCCGCCCCTGCGGTCATTAATGTCCATGCTGGGGTCCAAAACCCCACTTTGTACGGAATTTGTGGTTCCGTACGACAAGACAAATCAGAAGTAGCGTAAGCCACTTCTACACGTTGTTTCTTGGCAGGTGGAACGCCACCTGCCATCCCAAAGTCGTCGTCTCGACCAGGCGAGTGACGAGTCCAGGACGAGCTCTCCGCTCCTTCTGCCATCGAAAGACGGAATTGTCGCTGTCGTAATCGACAGCGTCAGAATCCACCTCGCCTTCACTTCTCGGCGAAGAAATTCTAGCGAGCTTACGTTCGCTAGCCGTCGCGGAGCACTGTGACGTCCTCATCCTCTTCTTTGGAGTCCGTAGAGTAACCGAAGACAGAAGAACACTTTTTCGCCACCCGCCATTCGACAGGTGTGAGCGTTCTAGATGTCGCGCTAGCGACATCTTCACGTCCCCCTTAGACACTGCTTCTGCAGCGTTTATTACGAGAGACAATGGGTTTCTCGGCTTCCCCTCCGGCGCTATATTAGCAGCGTCGGCATTCGATTTTGGCACCTCTGTACGTGATGCAGAGGTGGATGCTGTATTAACAGTTTCAGCAGCGCCCTTAAGAGCGCCGCCGCGTGTCTTGACCATTGAATTCTTCTGGTCGTTAATGGTTGTAATCAAAATATTGTTATGACCAACAAGTTCCACCATTCGAGTGGCCCATATTACATTATATTATTGGCCAACCACCTTGAGTGGGGGGTAATGTAATGGGGTATTATTACATAAGTGATATTTACGTTGAAATATCACAGTTCCAATTTCAGACTTGCTGTCTGAAATGTGAATATTGGATTATAAGTTATTATAATCCACCCTGGGAAACAGATTCTGATACAAATATCTAAGAAGAGATCTAATAATAAGAGTATTATTAGATCAGTTTTATATTACATTTTTATATGATTAGTCTAGATCTAATTATAGTAGTTAGCTCTAAACCACTCACAAATATATTCACTCTTAAGCTTACCGTCTTGCAGCCACGTGTCTTAGATATATATTAATATATAACTTAGGAACTATTTGATTAATTAAATAGTCCAACTCTAAGTTTAATCTTAATTAAACTATTGAGGAACAAATTACATTTGTTCTTACCAATTGCACGCTTCCTCACTTGCCATAACAGTGTAAGCCTGTAACTGTTAGCCTGTTACAACATTCTATGTATAAAACTGGATGGTCACAACCAACCCAACTTGTTTTTACCGTAACCAAGCAGACCCTTACAATAGTCAAGAAAACTACAGTCTGATCTAGCTGTCATAAACCCCTTGATAGCCAGCGACAATGGAGACCGAAAATAGCTACCCTCGACAGCTATGTCTAACCGTTTTAGTCGCAATAAATGTCGAAACTTTTTTTTTCTACCGCTGTATCTAATGTGTACATTTATTCTGAGAAACATGACCGCTGATGTAAACAGCAAACAACCATTTGCTAACTATTTCTTCAACTCTGCTGGCAACTGCTGCAAACTGCCTTTGTCGCTTTATTTGGAACCTGGAACCACCAGTACGACAACGAGAATCACCACCAGCACGATGATCACACCGTATAACTTGCACGTCTGTCATGACGAAAAGAAACATATTCAAACCCATTAAATTTAAAGATTTCCTTTTTTAAACACATAAATATACATTGTCCATTCGCTAAGAGAACGGCAACAGCCATCGCTAGATACTCCACGACTTCGATTCACCCCCAGCACGATGATCACGCCTATTACGGCGTCTACAACGGAGAGATCGGGGTCGTGGCATAATTTTTTTGCAAAAATTGAAATGAGCACGTTTGGCGCGAATAGTTTCTACAATCCCGCGTTTTAAAAATCTCGCGCCAAGAATTAGATCGCCATCAAGTCTGCCACAATTGTCCAATCAGAGTTTTCACCTAAAGTAAAAAAAACGAGTGCACATTTTCAATCTGGACAGAGGAAGTAAGTAATTAGTAACGTACCTTTTCACGTCGGCTTCGACCGCTGCCGAAGGACCGAGTGCCTGTTGTACATGCAATTGTCAAGAATACACGCCACTCACTGCCTCTTTCTTCCAGTCTCCGCAGTTTGTGTTCCTTCATATATATCATGCAGACCAGTCTCAATTATCTTTGTTATCTTATTTTTGTTTCTTGATGATGGGCGCTGGGCATCTGTTGCAACGACCGTCCCTCTTCTATCGACAGTGCCACACACTGTGGGGCTAACCATTTAATTGCTCAGACACACCTTGCGGTGAGGGCTCTCTCGACTTCTACTTTAAGCGTAAATCCGCCATTTTTTCAATAAATGGTCGAAATTTTTGATACTGTGACCCTGCAAGTTACAGTGTTCGCACACCTGCAATTGCCAGCACATGTCCGATCGTGTCCCTTTCTACATTAGTCACACAGTTTGACTGTCGATGGGTGCTGGTTTGCTCCCGTCGGTGCGCGCACTGGTTTGTTGCTGGGTTGAACTTGAGCATACCCCTTGTGTATTACTTGACTCTCGGTCCACCCTATTCACTGCCGGAACAAATTCATCCCCTGCCCCTTCAGCTGATCTCCGACCACTTACTTTTTTCCCCGGGCGTAGTTGGCATGACTCGTGCATCACCACTTATGTTCGAGCTCTTCAATGCTGTCAAAAGGGTTAAATCTGAACTGCATTTGCAAGGCACGATCCTGTAGGCTCTCAAAGACTTGTTGAATATGATCATCCAACTCTGTAGAATCGCCCTTTCCACTAAAGCTAATTCAGGCTTGCAATACTGCGGCGTTTAGTCGATAAAGATAATTCGACATCAATTCGTCATGCTTCTGTGCTAACTTGTAGTATGTCAGACGAGGGGGGGGGGCGTAGTACTTCTTCCTGAAACTCTTCAACAACAGAGTCCAGTCATGCTTGATGTTGGTGTCCAGTTGCTTGTACTGCCACTTAGCTGGATTCACAATATTATCGACGAACATTTCCAAGCGTTGTGTAGCATTTTACCCTGGCATACTTGCTATATGGAGGAGTTCAGATAGCCACGCTCGTGCATCTTCTGCCCCTCCTTTATCTTCATCGAGCGTTTTGATCGACATGTTTTGTAACACAGTTGTTACTAGACGTCTTGCCCCTTGACACGTCGTTCCATCTCGAGCAGTGAGTTTGATGCCTTCACCTTCATCTGAATCTTCACTGGCAAACGATCGCTTAAACTGTTTGTGTAATCCCGTGTTGTACTTGGTGTTTTTGATGCCGCTAGCGTCGAAGACACATCCGCCAGCTGCTCCAGACTTAGATGTCCGTCTCGTATAAGCTTTATTAACGATGCTATGACTGTATAGTCTGCTTTAGGCTTGGGTGATGCTCAAGTCACTTCATCTTCACCAGATAATTTTTTGCGATCCTTCGAGTGGTTGGCTTATTCTTCAGTATTCCTTCAACGTTATTCTGTTTCCACTCAATATCGTTGTCAGCCAGCTCATGTAAAGCTGGTGGCTTGGAATGTTTTTGTGGGGTATGTTCCACATCTGAAACCACTCGATAGATAGGCGATATGGTACTATCTAACCTCCCATTCCGATACGTATTTAGGGATCGTAAGTCTTCCTTTTCCTTCACTACCTCAATCCACCCAGACGATAAAGCTACCATGGCTTCGTGCGCCAATAAGTCGGCCGGTAGGTTGAACTTCCGTGGGATGTGAATTAAACTGATGATATCAAAGTCTGCCAGCATCGCCTGATTGCACCGCAGATCCTCATTGATTTGGCAAATCACAGTAGGAGAATCGCCACATACAATCGCTTTTTGCACGTTATATCGTCTGGTCAAATCGAGAACACCAATTAAACATTGGTATTCACTCCAATTCACTGCTAATTCAGACTTATTACCAAATTTGGCTGCCAGTACTTCCCAAGTGGGTAATTGCTTTAGAATCATCCCGAAAAAGCCTATTTTTTCGTCTTTCACCGCTCCATCGAAAGTCGGTACAAATCCAGACTTCTTCTATCCAACCCATGGATGGGGCGGATCACTGGTACATTCATTTGTGTGGCGAGAGGTGCTATATCCTCTAATTCGTCATCAACGACCTTCCTAGATACAATAGATGCTACCATGATAGCAGGTAGTCCGGCTACCTCGTGCTCTCCACGAATAATTTCCAGCGACCCTGGTGATAGCATTGTAGTCCATTGAATCACCCGCCCCGTTGAACTTTTAGTAGTGAACAATCACTTCATAGTGGAATATCGGGTGTATATAATAGCATGTTGCCCGTAGAAAAAGTGACTTGTGTCGCTCAATGTCTTTAGCAGGGCCAGTACTTCCTTTTCCGGTCCCGTATACTGTGTCTCAGCGTCTTTGAATAGCTTGCTGATGTACCGCACTGAGTGTAAATTCCATCATGGTCCCGACACAACGTTGCTCCGAACTCCCACATATTAGTGTATATTATAATCACCCAAGGTTTGTCTCGTTGTATGTGCCTCAGCAAAATGGCTTCTACCAAACGCTGTTTCAGTATCTCAAAAGATTTCATGGCTAGAGATACTTGGGACCCATCTTGTAACATAAGATCTGTGAGTGCATAGAAGCTGCAGCAAACGTGGCGAAATTATCGATAAACCGGTGGCAATAAATCAAACTAACCAAAGATTGCTGAATTTCTTTGATCGCTTTGAGGCATTGATATTACCGATTCAAGATTCCGAGGGGCTGCTGAGACACCTTGTTGTGATATCTTGTGGCCGGGGAACTTCACACTTGTCTTCCCATAGGAAATCTTAGGAAGACTAATCGTAATTATCCAATACTGAAATGACTTTAGGAGACATTCCAACATGGCATAAAACGCATTCCAATTGTTTGTCCAGAACGTTACATCGTCAATATATGACCTCTGTCCAATGACTGGTGTAACCGATGAACGTTCTGCAACACCCAAATGGAACACATCGTCAGATAGGCACAGATATGTCTCTTTATGAGGCATGCCATGGCTAACCTTCGCCTCTTCCAACTCGCTGTCGTCATAGCCTACTATAAGACAGGACATGCCTTGTTGCTCCACACGTCGTACCATTGTTCATAACGCATTGCCAATCACTTGTTGGTATTTGAGGGGCGTTCTTCAAACACTGAGGCATTCTGAACCATTCAAAATGCTTGAGAGGACAGATAAATGCAATAATTAAGCGTGCCCTTGTTGTCATTGATACTGCTTTTATTCGAAACTAAAATGCGTGGGGACGCCAAAGCACAATATCCACTAGCGTTATCCATTGAACATAGCCACATAACGCTTTCAAAATCCGCAAACAAATTGTCTATTAATGGCATAGAATACACCATCAACTTCGTCAGCTGATTGACCAGACGATAATCAATAATGTCTTTCTTGTTTTTCTTGAGCACCAGCACAATGGGTGAAGCCCATGGGGACTGCGAATACCGAATGAGATTAGCTTGTAACAGCCCGCGTATTAACTCATATAGTTTGCACATCAAATGTGGCGCGCTACAGATTTCACTCCTTCCACATCGCATACAACGTTTCGTGCCGGTGGATGCAGAACATTGCCGGTTCTTATGAAATCCTCTTTGTACCTTTCCAATATCATTTGTAGCTCGTATTCCTCTTGCTGGATGGTTATCCCAGGATCGCCTAAGTCCGACTTTTTCAAATCCACTGGGGCGATGGGACCTGACTCTACCTCTGGAATCAACGCCAACTGTTCGGACATGCATCGGCAGACAATTCCTCACCTTAATGTAAGTACACCTCGCAGTCCAAATGTGATTGATCCACACGTTTTGGTGACATGACATCAATAAAGTATACAGCGGATGGCACATCCCTTTTGGCTCGAATAGCTCGTACAATCTTCCAATCGATTTCTCAACCTTCAGTCTCTTCAAGCTCCTCATATGTTTCCTTATAACGCTCCTCATTCGGTTCACTTTTGGTCAACAGCGTGAGGGGTGGCTCTCCCGGTGTAATACATAAGACATCGCTTAAATCCAACGGTTTTTACCATAAAATCAGTGCCTAGGATGCCTAATGATCGATATTCGAAATCGGCAACCCATAATTCGTGCTCAAACCCCACTGCAGGGCTATACGAATACGATCGCCAACCCATGAGCCCCAATTGGACCATCGTATACACCAAAACATTTTGTAGGTTTCTGAAAGATTTCACCTTCTACTTCCAACGTCCGGGCTAGGTTCACATGCAGCAACGATATATTGGCTTCACCATCTATTATCAATGGAAATTCCATATCGTCGACTGCGCCATGCAGACGCCGGATCAGAACCAGACCGAAGCGTAGCTTGACGGGTGGCTGGGGAACGGCCGTTGGATAACCGATTTTCGTTTTGGGAGCAGGCCGCCTCTCTCAAATCAAGTTTCCCCTCATCATCCGAGAGTGGCAGATCAAACATTGGATCAGTCGAGACGGATTCGTTCAACCCGGTTTCGAGGTTCGTCGGCTCATGCTTCGTGACTTAGCCAGAGCGGTCAGGGTTTGTCCCTCTAGGTCTGTGGAATCGTCGGAATCCGAATCGGTAAACAACCTGGGATACGATAATTAGCAGAAGTCGACGGACCGGCGGGATCGCTCCGTTTGTTGGCGGTGGGATCAGACAGTAAAAGACACTGACTTGGAGTTTCTAGAGGACAAACCGGAGTAAGAGAAGGCGAGCTTGAACTGGAATGGAAGCAGGAAAAGCTTTTGGGCCAGTCATATTCTGACCAGATTCAGCATCAATCGGCAATCGGATGGTTCGCGGAAAGCTGGGTGGAGACCGCTTCAAATCTGAGCCCCAATCGGATGAATCGTCAGGCTGAGAAGTGAGGGTTCCAACCAATCCAGGCAAACTGCCTAGGGTCTGCCGCAACAAAGTCGAGTCGGTGTTCAAATCGGTCCACGTTTTGCCAACCTTATATAACTCGGTCTGCATCTTCGTAAGCCGGCAAGTCCAGTTATAATTCTCCAGTTTCAATCTTTCAAGCTTGACTTGAGCAAGATACAGTTCTTGACGGCGGTCCCCAACCGCTTCTCGGGAGTTATCTAGGCACTTTTGCAGCCCAGACCGGTCGGCTTGCGAGCTGGAGAGCTGGGTCGAAAGCAAGTCGGCCTGTCCCGCAGTGTCTCGGAGATGTTCTTCAAGACGACCCACCTCTTGCGTCATGAGCTCTCTCACCTGTATCATTTGACCATGACCCCGGCGGTGAACCTGAAGTCGTTTTAAACGACTAATCACCACGTCCATCGTTTTCTGGAGACTTTCAGTTTGCTGATCTGGATAAATAAAAGGCGATCAGGTACGCACGTGGAAATGAACAGAAAGCGGATTGATATGTACCATGATCGAGGGCGGTAGCGCACAAATCATGGATAGTCGATTGCAAGGATTTGACCGTATCGGTATACGCAACTTTCCCCGGTGTCATAGTTCTTGCGAGGTCAGCCGACAAACAATCACGTTCAGCAGTTAACAATTTAATTCTGTTTTCCTTGTCCATCTGATCCCGGACCAGATCGGCGCGAACATCGTTGAGCCGGTCATAATCCTTACGTAAGGCCTCAAGACATTTAGCAGAATCGCGAGCCTGACAATCAGCGACCGCGGCCTGGTGAGGTAGCGACTGCATCTATTCGAGACCACGCGCTTGTCGCTCGAGTTCGACGCGTTGGGCTGCTACTTGGGCCCGGAGTATCTGACCAGTCGTAGACAGCGAGGCCAGCTCACTGGCCATGTTCTGCAGACCCTCCTGCAGACGGCCAGCATCCGTCGTACCCAACGAAAGTGGACCAGCCCCCTCCACCAAAAGTGTCAGTTGCTGGAGACGATGAAGTGATCAGGTCGACGCGGACCAAGTGACGGTCGGGGCCGGACGAGGGTTAACCATAGATTTTTGCGAGACCGCAGTCACCGAAATAGCCGGGCGTACATTAAGCGGGACCAAGAAGGATCAGTCATAAGATCAGGCGAATGAGTCGTTAACGATTCGATAGAAGGCGTTTAACCAGTCGTGATGGTGAGCTGGAAAAAGCTAATATGAGGTGAGCCGGGCCGCAGCCGTTGTGCGGCTGCGATCCGGTTCAGGGGGGGCTGTGGTGAAGCAGGTTCTAAACATGAAAATGAGTGGCCCACACCTCTACGCTGATTGGATGGTCGCGGGATCACCCATTACGGATGGGCAGGAATTGACAGTTGATATGTGGGACGAGTTGATCCTACGTTGAATGGTACACATAATAACGGGGTCAAGTGGAAGGTATGATGAATAGTATGCAAGTCGCCGTTGTTATGAAAAACCATAGGTTATTACCCTGGAGGGAATCGGTCAAGTCATACAACCGATTTTAGACGTTTGGATACTAGACCGGGTCGACTCAAGAGTGAATTTCGGTTGGAATACATCCACAAATCTGGATTACAGCTGGATCGACTCACAGAATATGGTTTAGTTCTGTTTTCTGAGTGACATTATGGCTGGATATTGATGATTTGAGTGGTAAGATTGGCTAACGGGTACGATCGATATGTTAATCCTGCTGGTCCAGCTCTCAGGGCATTGCGGTCGATGGAAAAGGCTAGTGGAGAGAAGGAAACGGGAAGGGACCAGAATATATAGCGTGGATTATCCGGAAAGGTCCCAGATCGGGTCAAAGTCGGTTTCAGGAGTCATCTCTAAGAAGTCGACTCCATGTCCATGTTCAAAAGTCGACTTCCCAAGTCGGTTTAAAGGTCAAGCCCGGGTTAGCAGAGGTGACCCGACCGTGAAGAATTATAAAGGCAGCAATGATGGTCGGGTGGTTATGAAGATGGGTTGAAGCCAATCATGTGATGGGATGAACAAGATCGGTACATTAGGTAAGTCACATAGGTTGGTGTACGGTACACATAGTATTGGATCTTAATATTTTTAATAATATGATTGAATTTACCGTCCAAGCAAAGAGTCGCCCCGCCACGTGTCGGCGGTCATTGGGAGCACAGGGATAACAAGCCCCCCCCTGTAGCTCAACGTATCCCGATTGAGACGCGCATAGACGCATGTTGGCTCACCGGAAGTGATTGTACCAGATTTTTCAATCTTCACCCTTCACGTTCACGTGTTTGGAACACGTCTGTTAATTGGAAAGTTTGTGAAGAATACTTAGTGGCTTTACTGTGGAATATCATGTTTATATCGTGGTTTACGTGGTTATTGGTTATCGCTCGTTATTGGCTGGTCCGGTCGGTTGAAGTATCTTAACCCGACTTACAAGGTATCACCCTTAATCCAACCTCCGGTGAAGATTCCCACCGGAAAACCCCCCTGTCTAGAAGAAGTCACTTTCCCCGACCGGATCGGGAAGATGTATTTCATCTAGAGACCACCTGAGTGAGTGTAACCACCGTGAACCAATGGATACACAAGGTGAGATAACGTTAAAAACGAATTCGGTCGTGCATGGTGACAGGTCGGAAGACCGGGATTGGTCGGGTCAGTCATTCTAGTGGATTCACGATTTATGGTGTTCGCTATTACTCGTGGTTTGCTGTAGCTTCTCAAGGAGCGGCTGTGTTAGAGTGAATCAATTTTCACTCCACAGAAATGGTGAGGACCGGATCATTTTTTTTTAATAGAGACTAACCCCAATGGTACCACTGAGTAGGCCAAGGGACTATCTATCATTTTGGCGTCTCGACGAGCATACAAACAAAGTGGGATCTTGAAGAAGTTAATGAAGAGGAAAATAATACTTGGGATGCCAAATTATATTGCTCAGGAGAAGGAGACTGATGTTATACGAGTGATACGAGAGATGAGTGATGAAGACAAAAAATAATGAGACTACGATACAAGTTTGTTTCTTCATTTATGGTGCTCGCTTTTACCCGCGGCTTGCTGTAGGTTCGCAAGGGGTATCTGTGATACACTGCGGCTCATAATTCGTGAATCAAAAGTAAAATTGAGATTTCTCGGCAGCTACTAGGCCGATTTAGCTGCTGTTTAGATATGTTGTACAAAAAGTAGAGAAAAAGACGAGGTATGTGTAATTAATCGCGCTTTTGAGACCGCTCGACGCGCTTACATACAAGGGCCTGTTTGGTCTCCGGCTCATAAATGATGAAACAAAAACCATACAATTTTTAAGTTAAATAATGAATGTATTATTTTTTAGAGTGATGGTCACTATTTATTGACTGAATTTTAGTATATGATTCGCCGTGGTCTCTTGACCCCCGAAGAACGCGGGCGCATTCGCGGCCTATGTGAGGCCGGCCTTTTCTAGTTCGCTGTGAGTCTGAAAAGAGTCGCGCACAGACAGGTTCTTTACATTTTTGTCTTCTTGGAGAACTTTTAAGAACGAGTATTGAAATACCTCTTTATTCGTCTAAGTATTCTGGCTTATGTCTAATTTATGTTTACACCCGAAACCAGTCGCGCACAGACACCTGCATTATGCCCTGTCTTCTTGAAACAATTCTCATTATTTGTTTCTTAGGTATTCCGGCTTTACATCTACCGGCACATTGTGCTTTGCATAGGCCGAACTAGACAAGGCCGGCCTCACATAGGCCGCGAATGCGCCCGCGTTCTTCTGGGGTCAAGAGACCACGGCGAATCATATACTAAAATTCAGTCAATAAATAGTGACCATCACTCTAAAAAATAATACATTCATTATTTGACTTAAAAATTGTATGGTTTTTGTTTCATCATTTATGAGCCGGAGCCCAAACAGGCCCTTGTATGTAAGCGCGTCGAAAGGTCTCGAAATCGCGATTAATTAC
>MIQA02007942.1:0-27579 GCA_001887855.2 Sclerospora graminicola | reverse complement strand
TTAACCCAAGAAAAATCCCGTCGTGGGACTTCCGTCGAGCCAAAGTGCGCCTATGCGCGTCTCGTCCGGGAACAAATGAACGGGGGGAGCCTTGTTAGCCCCCCGTTTCCAAAAGTAGCGCCAAGTGGCGCAACGACTTCTTTACTTGGAGGGAAAACAGAACCTGATATTAATATTATAAACCTAAAAATCCAGTACCAAATGTAACCTACACCAACCTATGTGGCTTACCTGACACTTCTACCTTGAACTTCTTGCCACCTGATTTATTCCAGCATCTTCGTAGAACGTTCTTCGTTGATCTTCAACCTGATTCGTACCCTTTTCTGACTGATCTTCGACTGATCTCGATCCGGTCCTCGACTGATCATGATCAAACTCTATGCCGATCTTCACCATCCCGATCGTGATCAGCACCGCGATCGGCCGTGATCGGCCGATCCAAGCCGGCTTGAGTGAGAGCTTCATCTGCCTTTACATCTGGGCGCAGATTTGGGGCTGATCAGCCCTGATCACGATCGGCATAGTGATCAGTTGAGTGATCAGGTGGTGATCAGACCGATCAGCCCTTGATCACCTCGGGAACGCTCTGGGTCATCATCATCACGACTCAATTCATCTGCTAAGCCATACTTCCGACCTCTATACTCCGTCAGGGCAACCATAGAATGCCGATCTCGACTGATCAGGCCTGATCAGGCCTTGCCACGTCATCTTCGGACAAACCATAAGTTATCATCACTCACGAACACCGATCTCGGCTGATCAGGCCTGATCAGGCCTTGCCACGTCATCTTCGGACAAACCATAGGTTATCGTCACTCACACAACCTGTCACTCCACATGCCCGACTTCATTCCACATTTAATCTTCATTGCTTGGGCATAATAAGCCGATCAGGCCGTAACTTCGTGTCATGATCAACTTCAACCACAATACCATTCATAGATCGGCTGGACGGCTGTCCTTGACACGTCATGTCAGCAGTTGCTCACCTCATATTACATCCACGGGAACTCCACTTAGTAATTGAGATAACGATCTCGATCGTGATCTCCATCGTTCCATCAGTGTCTGGGACTGGGCGTAATGACCGTACTTGGCTGATTTTTTCGCCTCGTGAATACCCGTTGTCCACCACCTTTTCATCGTAACTGTGATCCGCCTTTTCCCACCCATCAACCGTCATATGTTGATGGGTGTTCTATCGTCACCAATCAACGGCCATGTGTGGTCCACTTCAGTCTCAATATTTTCCGATCGCTTTACCACAAATTGAAACAGTGAACTGGGCTCTAAGAATACGATGTGTCCAGAGAAGGTTAGCGATCGCAACGACGTGTAGTACGTCAGTGATGGAAAGGGTGCAACTATTCAATGTCATCGCAATACTCTCTATCCTCTTTACAGCCAGAATGTTCGAAACATCAGCAGGAGTCCTACAAGAATTAGTGAACCTGCAGAAGGCATTCTTATGGTGCAAGAGCACGCGGACAGAGCGAGGGAGACACAAGATTTCGCCTGCATTACTCTTCACCCCTCACGCAGTTGGTGGGGTGAAGAGTAATGTAGGCACCAGTAGCGTTGAAGGTACAAAGATTAAAGCTGGCGTGTCAGTGGTTACTTGCGGCACCGGACTTTACCAACAAACGTGGCTAGACTTGGTAGGGATCAAACCAGGCGAAGGAGTGGAGCATAGTTTGACTCCGGTAAAATGATTTACAGTCTGCCAAGCAGGACGAAGTGTCGAATCGGGTACGGTGCGCAGTCTCCAACGGGAAATCATGGAATGGTTAGGCCCAAAGAGAAGTAACTGCGAGCAACTTGAGGAGTATGTGGCATCAACTTTGCCCCAAGTGGTGACAGAAATGGAATCACGGATTGGTGCACGGGGAGGGAAGTTAGTACCTGGGGAACAGCTCGTAATCAACCTGGAAATTGACAAATATGCCTTCCATAGGATTTTGCCAAACGATATGGGGACATTCTGGGGGACTTATTGCTGGGCTCTAAATCCCTGGATCCGAGAGGAAAGGGCGAGAGAGTTAGGAGCGATTAAATATGACAGGATCCCATTAACAACGATTAGGTCGCTACGAATACTTCGACTAACGATTGATACGTTCATGTGGCAGGTTCAAGATGTCGATGGGAAGTCACACACGAGGGCAAAGATCGGGCGATGGTTATGCGCGATAATATTAGCCTCGCCACGAGTAGCTGTCGGACACTATATTGGGGAAGAGCCTACTATTAATCTAGGCATCGGACCAACACTGTTAGAGGGGTTTACATGGAAACTAGCATCCCCGGGACATTTAGTCGGAGAAAGCAGCACTAGTTCGGAGCAAGTATCAGCGCGTCAGCAGGCTGATGGGGTTTTGTGGAAGATAATACGTTGCAAATTAGTTGACAAGGAAGCTGAGCAGGAGCTGCCCGAGACGGTGATAATGTTCCAACCACATCCAGCTATACATTTAATTGGGTGGGAAGTCGATGAAACAATTCGTACTTGGAAGATTTGGCCAAAACTGCGACGGTCTTTCGGCTCATGTACCATCATGGAGGGGCCCCACAGTTGTCTGCTATCGTGGAGAGGTGGAAACGAAAGTGCGACTCAAGTGATTGGTGAAATCTGATTCAGGATGTTGAACCAGCACAGTTATGGAAACATGACAACATGTTAACTAATTATCAAGTGTGGGTACAGTTTCGAGTGGCAACAATGCAACTTAACACGTTTCATGCGAGAGAACCTGGATCCCGGCGATGCCTGCTGGATGAAAGGTGTACGAGCGGGCAGGATGGAGTGGAGCATATCTTCTGGGAATGTGAACGGGCCAGGGACTTCTGGCGACGTTTAGTACAACAATGGGAAGGAGCAGCCATATCGGACGCTCAATTAGCCAGTTTTCAAGAAGCAATAGCGACACGACGAGCTCCACCGATTGGGGAGAGTCTTAAGCGGGAAATGATGGAGAAATATGGTTGGTTTAACCGGACCTATCATGAGGTGTTCAGAGAATTTGGAAAGGTGTGTGTGGAATTGCGACAAAATGGATGTGGCAACTGAGGAATCAAGTGGTGTTTCAAGGAATAGTAAAGACCGCCTTTGATCAATTAGAATTTCTATGGCAACAATGTCGTGCGCAAGTGGAAGCAGTGGCGGAATGCGAATCCAGATTGTTAGAAACCAAAGAAGCGGGGATCCGACTGAAGATCAGTGTAAAGTGTTTTTTCGAACTTACCCCAGCACCGGACCGAACCTTCCAGAGTAGACAACACGAGACATTCGACGAGATGGATACCAGAAAATCGACCATGGAATCTGAGCCCAGATTACACACTAGATTTTATTAGTTCATAGTAGCTAATAGTTAACCTTAATTAATTAGACTACATTTTACTACTACTATATGCCAGCAGATGCCCCACGACCGTTTAATGAGATTGATTGATAGCGTTGTTGTCGATCTTTCGTGAGTCAAGCTTTGTGGAGTTCGAGACCGCTAGCCAGGCTGCTACTCTAATTGAGCAGCTGGCTGCCATTTACCCATACTGAATCTCATATATTAAGGCGCCTTAGTGAATCTCATATGTTAAGGCGCTTTAAATGAGGTACGTAAGTATTTCACACGTTTCATAACACATTGTCTCGTTTGTAGCAGCCTGCCAATAGCACATCGAGTATGGTACAATATGAGCTTTTTGAAATCCGTTGAAGTTGACAGCGGTCATTTTGACGGGTTTTTTATGATTATAGAAGGTTTTTTTCTGCAATGATCTGAACAGTCGGCAAGGACATAAATTGCACCTGTACGATCTTGTCTGCTCAGCCATTGGCTCCTGGTATCTGTCGCTAATGACTGAACGTCGGCAATCACATAAGGAGTACGGTACTTATTGTCGAATTTAAGTTCTTTGCCTGTCCCATGAAAATGACCTTATTGAGGGTTACGGGAATGCGAAATCAGGGTACGCCGATGGTTACGCATGTTGACTACAGTAGCTACTAGTAACTAATTTATTACCGAATCTTACTGTACTGGTACGCTCACAGAAAGCAGTTAAAGTTACGCCCGCTCCCACCACTGTCATCTGTTGATGAGCTTATTGAGCAGAATAGAGCACTGTTTCAAAATTGCACCGAATAATGCAACATCGATGCAGTCCAGACTCCGTCGTAACCTTTAGACTGGTAATAGTGTCCGTCACATCTTGATGAGCATTCTGACATTATAAATTCTTAATGTTGACACTAGCGATGAAGGTCGTCCAGGAGGTGGATCTCGACTTGGTGCGAGCCCAAATCCATGTCAAAAACGGACGCCAGATGCTTGCAACAACCAAAGCCGACCTGATTTTTAGGTGTCACCTTTTGTAGCAAAATGGATGTTGTCATCTGTACTGGAGCTGGTGTCATTTTGTTGATGAAAAGTTCGTTAGAAATTGTGAAAATCAAGCGCAACCGCGATCGCGTCAGTGAGGTACGACCGGATTATTGTGTATCCTGATTTGTGCTCACATTGTCGTTGATGGATGGCTGGCATACAAAAGATTGTCCATCTTGGATCGCAAATTATACATATTTTTGAGGAAGAAGAGAAGATGAACGTGGCATTACAGGAACTTCAATTCATTGCTGCTGTGTGAGTGCTTGTAGCTTGAACCGTATGCTATCGATTCGATTGTACCTCAAATTTAACTGTTGGGGAATGAACAGGTCGACATTTGTGTAAACCTTCGATAAGCGCTGTCACCTGACGAGCTGCAGGGGCTTATGGTTTTGGTTGACATTCGCTTACGAATACAAGACTTTATTCCAAAATTGCAGGAGCTCTTCGATCTGGTCGAATTTGGGTCAAATCCCACTGAGGATGTTGATCGTCTTGCTCATAGGATCTGGTGAAATCAGGTTGTGATTGTTGTAGTCTCTTCGGAAAGTCGCTGGGCACTTTGACCCCCTCGAGTACAAGAATGTACTTCAAGCATACATTACATTGGCAGATGACTCTGAACATCTTGGGTTTGAGTTCTCTTCGTACACGTTAAACGACGTCTTGTCCAATATACCGGATATTATCGTTCGGTCGATTGACGAGCTAAAGAATGACGTCATGCATCGAATTTTTGACGCTGTGTCTCCGACAAAAACGAAGAGAAGCAAAGACGACGAAGCGAAGTGACGATAACAATGCCCTGATAAAGAGCGAGGACGTAGATGACTCTGCTCTCATTCCAACAACCCAAACAGTTGATCAGATCAAGCGATGCTATGTGCATCTGACTGATCTGATGCACAATTAGTATTTATTAGTTCAGGGGCATCGAGATCCATTCAACCCTCTTAATAATGATATGGCTTATCTTCAACGTTGCGGTATCGATGATATTGACGACGGTGACGATGATGATAGTGACGGAGAGGATGAACGTGGTGGCTACACCTCAAAGCCTCACAATGAAAGTGATCGATTCAATCGTCCTGAGTCTTTATCGCCTTGGTTAAAGACGAATGAATGGACCAGGTCTCTTCAGCTCCCAGAGGACTCTGTATGATAAAGTGCTTTGGGATACAGGCATGACCTTGCTGCGATACCGCAAAATCGTGTGGGAAAATATCCAGCAACGCGTGTTGGAGATACTTGAGAAGCTCGATGTGTCTTAAGGTAAGTTCGTTCGAGTCTTGCGTGCCAAGGAAGTCATGTGAAGAGGCTTACGTTACTGTATGAAATCCGTAGGTTTTTAAGATGGAACAGATTGTCGTTCTTTCTCTAGCAACGACAGCTTTTACCGAAATTGGAGAGGAATGCACGGGGGTTTCTTCGTCAAGGTGAGTCTCACGTACTACCAGGTGCGTGAATGCCTGCGCTAATTCAGTGTATACCGATTATCTTCGGACAGCTCTTCGAGTCAAATGTGAGCAGTACTTGCATGCGTTTCATGACGACAATATCGAATTGACTCAAATGCTGCTGTATACGGAAATTGGCTTCGCGTCACCACACCGCTGATAGATAGTGACGACAACATGGGCATTCCAAAATCATATATTAGCATTGACCTGTGCGGTGGACAGAATAACTTTTTCACTTGCTGCTCAAAACTCGTAAGTAGCGGACGTGTCGATATTAAAATCAGCCTTACCGATGAATTGGCCGAGCTAAGCCGCTAACAGTAAAACAGGGCTTTGTCAACTAAAAACAATATACTTAGTACAGTAGCAATACCTGGATGTACTCTATGCGTTTGGCGCCATACAGTTGTGCCGTTGATCTGCTCGCTTGAGATCACGTTATTTGTCAGTCTCCAATATCCGAACTGCTAGTTGCTTCGAATGATTCCGGCAGGTTGGTTTTTACAACTGGTATATATTGGGTGAGCCTATGGGTAATAATACAAAGGGGTGCCCAAAGCAAACAGCATTCGTTATTCTGCTTCTTGCCGTTTTGAAAACATTTTGCCGCAGAATGCCGGTCACAAAACCGGCATTCCGTGTGCTCGTTGTGGAAATATGCCTTTCTGTGATTTGTACTTTATAAGCTAAATAAATCGAGGGTTACGGACATTATCGAGGGTTACATGACGTATTTATTTATTACATAAGGTTCGCAAATGTAAATAAGCCTCTTAATCTAGCAGATTTACTATTCTTTTAGCCAAATTGGATGTATCTTACAATACCACATAAAGCGCTTAATCGCGGGACAAATAATTCTACATTTAGAAGTACACTATGTACTCTCACTTCGGACACCCACCAAGCGCATATGGCTTCAGATGGAATTAATTGTCAAACGATATAGCAACTCACGATGAGGTATAGATAGACAGTGCCGCAAACATAACAAAAAGAAATGTTATGTGAAGTTCAGTTTAGCTCACCTCCAGTCATATGATCTACTAGCTACCTTCAAGGCTCAGTTCTACAGTTTGTTTCTCTTGTCATTAATCTCTTCTTCGTGGGTGTCGCATCAATCTGGTCGAGCTGTGGCAATATTTCCTCTAGTTTCTTTCGCCACTCGAATTGTAACTGCGCTCAGTATGCCTCCGAAGATTGTAAAGGTTGGTCAGCTTGTATTGCTGTGTGCGTCCGTTGCCATAATCTTCCAGCATTCGACGCCTAATTCTTCACGTTGTAGAGAAGAAGAAAAAGTGCTTGCCTTTACACTCTCCTTCTCAGGTGAGAAAACTGGAAAACGTTTGTCGTGCTGAAAACGTGTTTTCTTCGAGTCTCTTTAATCGTTTGACGTGTGACATTATAATAGAAATCTGGGCAAACGTTGAACGCTCGAGTACTATTAAGTGCAAAAGATGCAGCGGAGCTGAATGTACCGTTTGAAGTTGATGGTTTGCCAGCGAATTTTGGGCTGAAGGTACGGAATTCGGACGCTACAAGACGATTTTTAGAGGCTAAGGTTGACTTCTATGCGTTCGACAGCCCCTAGAATTGGTTGATAATCGTTAGTCGTCTACTCGTGCGTGTTGTGCTCAAGCTGCAATGTGCGAGAGATTTCGTTTCAAAAGCTTGTCGCGCTCTGTGCGAACGAACAAATCGTCATTCCTAGTAGCATGTCACTTACACCGGTACCGTGGGAAGCGAAAACAGAAGGATTTTACATCGAGGAGCCGACAGCTAACGATCCAGCAACCAGCTCGAACATGCGCGAATGCATTCAGGTTTCGTGCAATGGTATCCGTGAAGTCACAGCCTCTTCGATGGAATGGGGTACGAGCGATGAAGTACACAGCGACGAGTGAAACAATTTGTTGCGCTGAGGCCGAGCTAGTCAATATCGAATACAATAGCGTAAGTCTATTGTTTAACCGCCACGAGAATGACAAGATTTCACTCAGATTTATGTCTTGATGGACTGTGCCGTTGGAATGGTGTATACAGAAGAAGCAGGAGACACTCCGTCACAAGCAGGATGACGCCGTCAAAGATAAACTTGGGGGCAAAGATTGCCCAGACCATTAAATGTCTTCGTTGGAGAGAAACAAAAACGTTGAGACTAGCGCATTGAGCGCAAAATAGGCAGCAAAAGCAAGGCTCCCATCAGAAGCTTGGTTCAAGCTTAACCAGTTGATGCTTCAAGCTTAGCCAGTTGATGCTGGATAATTGGAGCGATGACATAAGACAATAACTGCCATGCTAAGGCACTGTACCACCTGACAAAGCACTGAGAGCGGAGACGTAGACCCCAGAACGAGCATGAAAGCTGCAATGAACTGCCAGATTAACAGCAAGTGGTCAGATGTCTTGAGACTCATTTGTCTGGTGCCACTCGTACGAATTTGTGGTCGTATTATACGCGTCAAAACATAAGAACTATACACAGTTAAGTTAATATTATGCAGTTTTTTAAGGATCTGAACAACAAGGTACATGAAGTCTAGCATGCGCGTAAGGAGGTCATGAAACGCAGGATATTGCTCCGGGCTATGTCCATACTTGTTAGCGCTTGCAAGAATCTCCGCTGAGGTCTTGGATTTATCAGAAAATCTGACCACACAAACGTGTAAACTTGGAATACATAGCAATTTTGTACAAAACCTTTCATGCCCACTCACCATGTCAACTCTCTTAAAAGATACAACCTTGTGCACCTTCAGACGATAGTCAAATCCACTTGTTTTTGCCTTCGCTCACCGCAAATTCGTCAAAGTAGACACGTCTATGACAAGTATTAGCCCGAGCAACAAGGTCGCGAGCTGGCATATCAAGTTCGTTTATAATTCGGTGCAGCTGGTCTGCCAAATCATATCCACAAGTTAAGGGGTTGCCCGTATGCAACTTCACCAAAATACATCCAAGGCTCCACATTTCTATTGCAGTTGTGTATCGCACACCCAGTAGACCTTCTGGAGCGCGGTAGAATCGGCTTTGCGTATGGCGGTGGATCTACAAAAGTCACCCAATAGTTTAGTATTATATTTTCAGCGGTAAATCAAATGCAAATGACGCACCAAAGGCATGAGCTGCAAAATTTAGGGAACTGTGACCATGCAAAACCAGCAAAATGTTTTCTCGCTTTAAGTCGCAATGAATCACGCTCACATTAGGGTGTCGCGTATACTCTAGCGCTTCAAAATCTGCCGCGTAAACTTCCTTAGCAATTTAAGACTAATGACAAGAAAGTTGGTTCCACGGAGAACATCAAAAATATTTAGTCCAAGCCGCTCAAATACCAAATCCCTCATCCATAAATGTATCCGTCAATTTCACTACGACAGATACACATGAGAAACAATAGTAATATTAGGATTCATATTGCATCATCGATCTGCTTTTTCAGAATAGATTCTTAAATATTCTCCGCGTTTGGCTTCAGTTATCTCCAAGGTTAGAATGACTTAAAATAAGTACGCACCTATATGATTTGTGGGTTCGTGTTGCTGCGGCAGATACAGCTAGAGCAGAATGTTAATCTCGGTTTGAGCTTGCTTCGTGTACGGCTGTTTCCTCTATACAATATTAATCACCACAACATTCTTAGTCTCAAATTGTCTCAATAGTACTTGCCAGTTGTAAAAGTCTTAATCTAGCCCGACTGCACTAGACCACCATCAGTATACATCTCCGAAATCCATGACAAACATGTATTTACGTACACAATGCTCTTGTCAGCTGCGTTCTATGGATACTGGCCGAGACCGTAAAACGTCTTTACTGCCTTTTCCGTCGTCCTCTTTGTCTGTTCATAAACTTTGAAACCACTTACAGGTTGATTCCACATCTCTGCATTAGCTTCGACGTCCACAATGTATGTAGATTTTAGCTTTCCAGAAGGTTGGCATTGACGATGTGAAAGAGCGCAGGATTCATATCACGGTGTGCACTATTAGAATGACGGCCATACGAGTCGCTAGTGTAGTAGCCGCCATTAAATCGCCAACCTGTAAAGATCCCTTTCACAGCAGCAGCATCATCATAGACCAAAGAGCTTTAATGTCCATTGTCTTGAACGGCACCCCGTTGTGCGTAACGGGACAATTAGGCTCCGACGCCTGGGTGTCCAAGCATGAAAGATACCGAACCACATCGGGATACAGTAGTTAGAGGTCTGGTTCGTAAGTAGTATACAGTAAGTACTCTGTAATAAAATTGAAACAATGCAATTACGCACGGTAAAGACGCCGCCGACAATCGCGCTAGCGCTCGATAAGAGCAAGTGAGCCTTTGATGACAGTGCAAATTTGTTTTGCGATATTTAATATCTATTAAAAAATAAATTGGATACAGGTAATGCATTTTTGACGGTGTCCGAAGTGAAGAGTTACTCAAACATTTGTTCCACTCAAATGGTACCCCATCAAATATAACCCTGTCGGGTTTTACGCTATAACCCTCCGGGTCACTATCACCGAATAACGAAAATAATGGCAAAGGACGAAGAGTTAACATACTCTCCAGGCGAGCTGGATGACGAAGAGCTTACATACTCTCCAGGCGAGCTGGATGACGAAGAATTTACATACTCTCCAGGCGAGCTGGATGACGAAGACGATGAAAAAGACATGGAATGGGAAGATGTAGATGCGTCTCGAGTAGTAGTAGGTCCTACATTGTCTCAGCTCAACGATGGTCCAACTTCTCAAGAGGCAAACTCGGAAAATCTAAATGAATATAAACTGCATCAAATTGACTGGAAGCAGGTGAATTTATCACTTGCAGAAGAACATGCAAGGTCAAACACCCGAAAAAGACGACGGCCACCCATTCGCCTCACAAAAGATGAAAAGCAGCGAGAAAAAACGTTGCACCAAACGCATTTGCTCCTTCTACTCTCCACTCACATCAAATGGATACAATTAAGTCGTTCCCAATTGCTTCGAGGGCTTCTATTGTCTCTTACAGCTGGAAGTGACGTGGATTTTTTTGCCGAAATCAAGCAACAACTTGCATACTCGCTGTCGTTGCTAGTGTTCGGTGGTTTAACCAAGAATTTCGAGTGACGGAGGAAAATTTATATTCAAACAGGGGAATAGTGACCGAATCTAGTCTAATGGATGTATTTTTTGCTCGTAAAGGACGAAAGTACGAATTAACGTTGCTGTTTGCTGCGTTATGTGGGGCGCTACAGCTTCGATATCGACTCACGTGTGCGTTGGATCCACTATTAGTGCAACAGGGTAAAACCTTTGAAGCCTCATTTACACAGAAACCAAGCAAACAACGCCGATCACGGAAGATTGACAGTATTTTGCTCAAGAAGAATCTGGTATCAGATAAGGAGGAGATAAAGGAAGTTGATAAAGAATTGGATCGAGAGAATCGGGACAGTGTCGATCAAGTGTTTTGGTTGTGGTGCGAGGCGCTTGATGAAAAGTCGAACAAGTGGATACATGTTGATGTAGTGCGTCGCCTTGTTGATTGTCCACAAGAGGTGGAGCCGCTGCGCGGAAAGGCGGCCCGTTTCTCCTATGTAATCAGCTTCCAGGACGATGGACTACTTGTTGATGTAACATCTCGGTATACTTTGCGTTGGAGCAAAAGTTTTGAGCTGCGTATAGCCGACTCTTGGTTGAAACAAGTGCTCGAAAAATTAAATGAAGATCGAAACGACATGCACATCAAAAATACTGCAGCTGCATCAACACTATTGACAACTAAAGACATGGATAGAGTTCTTGATGACGAAAAGAAAAAGTTAGAGGCGATGAAATTAGGCGAAGGCATGCCCGCCAGCCTGGAAGGGTTTCGCAAACACCATTTGTATTGCCTGGAGCGTCATCTGGGTCAGTTTGAGTGTATACATCCGCGCAAGGTGGTTGGAGTATTCAACGGCCAATCTGTTTTTTTGCGTGAACATGTGCAATATCTTCAATCTGCTTTCAAGTGGCGACGTCTCGGCCGAGTTGTGAAGGATGATGAACGAAAGAAGCCTGTAAAGTGGCAATCTCGGCGTGGTTTGGATCCTGGTGACAGCAACAACGTCTGTTCAAGTACTGGAGAGGGTGAAAGTGACAATACATCGCTAGCACTTTACGGTCTGTGGCAGACGACCGAAATCAAGCCTTCACCAGTAGTGGACAATCGTGTTCCGAAGAATAAATACGGCAATATCGAGATCTGGAGTCCGGCTCATATCCCTCGTGGTGCTGTGCACCTTCAACTCCCTCGTATCGACACAATTGCTAAGTCGCTGGGTATCGACTTTGCTCCTGCTGTTGTAGGCTTTGAGGTGCGTAATGGACGGACAATGCCGAAAATGGCTGGCATTGTGGTGTCCCAGAGCTATGAAGCGATGCTTTTGGATGCTCACGCTGAAAAACAGCAGCAGGTGATTGAAAAAGCGATTGTAACAAACCGAAAGCTGGTTCTTAAGCGTTGGGAAAAACTCACAAAGAGGCTATTACTGCGTCAGCGACTTGAAGACGATTACGGTGCAGTCTAAGGTAACTCTTTATGTCCCCCCATTGTAAATAGTCTGTTCAGAATTAGTCTGGCACAGATTAATTTATGTGATAAAATACAAGGGCACGTTTATAATCACCCCCAAAACCATAGACTCACCCCCAAAGAACAGTAGAATCCATATTAGCTACGAATAACAGGGCGGGGCTATTCCGTACCATGCTTTTTACTATTCCGTACCCCAGGATCGTGGAATTTTTTTATTTGCCTTTTATTGGTCATAATAAAAGCATTTACAGATTAATTGCCGGAGTGAAAAATCCTAATTTCTGTCATGTCCGTCGAAAATAGATATTGAGCATCCTATAGCTTAGCTTTACCAACCATGCCCGGCACACACATCGACAACGACGTTGCACCAGAAGAATCGCTCATCAATTTAAACACCAACCGAACAGTCAATACCACGTCGTACATTTCGACAATCCAATCGATTGTTCAAGCACTTGGATACCGTCAAATCTCTGTCCTCATTCCATACGTTAGACCCCAAGAAATCAGGCGGTGCCTGGTTGCTGCATGTGGTCTTTGCGTTGGAGGTTGTATCTTATCATTAAAACCATCTTCATACTTGGCGTGCGTATTAAACTATATTTTCTACGATCAATCTTTCGTCTGAACCGCTTTCACGCGCTAATGTCACCAAGTAATGAAAATGTTTTGTCCATGTTCGACGTGGGTCTCCAATAATTAATTGGCGCCTGTTGGCGAGAAATATTAACCTTGAACGCATAAACGTTTGGTCTAAAACGTTATATAACTCTTGCGAAACTTGCCACCATGTATTATATTAGCTAGAAAATAACTAGCCCTCCAAATGTTCACTTAATTTGTTTACCGTGAGGTGCTCTGTCCAGGTAAAACCGGACGATAACTGCGCGACTTCAAGCGCCACTATAAACAGGTAGATCCATTGCCTGAAACCTGCATCTAGTCCTGGGTATTTTTCCACACCCGTAAAGTTTTGATAGCAAGTTTCCGGATGTTCATAGATCCACCCTACGCAATAGATTTTCCGCAGGGCGGTCAAAAACTCCTGCGCCCCCTTGGGCTTGATCTCCCTGTGCGTTTCCTTGTGCGCGTCCCACCCGCCGCCACGCTATATCTCGTTATCTGCACCAAAATCGTGGATCGTCATTTTGCCCATAATTTTTCACTGTCTCGTTAAAGACACTTCCATCTTCTGAACCCTTGTTCGACTTGGGTGACACGGCGGAAATTGCATCTTGCATTTTTTCCATTCCCAACGCGTCAATCTTCCCTTCCAAACATCTCATATACGCAAGTAGGGTTCCACATCCACTATCCCATTACAGTATCGGAAAACGAGAAAACGGAAAAATAAACCAATGTCACCCTTTGGTACAGGTGGTATGATGGATATCATTGGCTGATAAATTTTACAGCAGTTTCCTGCCGACAGTTTGTACTCCGGAGTACTTTTTTTTTAAAAGTACAGTCTATTTAGTCATTAGTCACTATTAGCTGTCACGAATTTCCTAAGCACATTCTGAAGGCTTCTCGCTGAGTAGTCCGCTGTTTGGAACTGTCTAAATCTTCGCTGATCATGGTGCTGCCCTCGTCTGCTACTAGTAAACACTTCTATGCACACTTGTAATTGAACTCCTCGCACTCGGGTGTGATATCCTTTGGCCTCAAATTCTGCTGTAGCTTGTACTTGTTCAATCGCTTTATTCCAAATTAGTTCTGTCTGCTCCCGACACGTCCGTTTGATCCCCTTATGTATCGTATCATTTCTCATCTGCCAAAGCGTTGTAATTCCAATAGAACAAATCCCCCACCAAATACGTTTGAAACTTTCTGCGCATTCCTCTGCTTGGTCTCCACAGCGTTCCACTAGTTCTTTCAAGATGGATTTCCCTATAGGCGGCGCGTTTCTGGTCATGCAATGTCTTTGAAACGTTTCCACCCGGGATACTTCGATTCTGTTACCACACCAATGACTAATAAGGCGTGCCCAGAAATCCTGGGCTCTTCGGCACCCCCACATAATATGTGATACCCCTTTCCCCGACGATGTGCACTCTGAGTCAACTGCACACCGCCGCGCCGATTCATAACCGTCATAGAAGACATTCAACTGCATTGTTGCCGCTCGATATATTGTCCAAGCCTGATAGTCTGTTAACATGTGTCTGTGATTCCAAAGTCCTTCAGGTGGTTGTTCAAGTACTCCGGAGTACTTAATACAGTATTTGTCTACTGCTATTGTGAAAGAACTATTTTGGGTAAACTCAACAGTGCAAAATAGTCTTGCACACGGAATGAATACACTTAATGGCGGCTATTTTAACCAATACTACGTGGAAGAAAGTATGAATCTGAAAGACACGACGCAAAGTGGCGCAGCCTTATCTGGGCTGAAGAAGATCCGTGCTATGTACCACCCCCTTCAGTGACAAAAAAGGGACTTGGAATAAATTGATGCAAGCTGTTTCATGCATAAATTTTATCGAAACGATGTTGATTTTAAACATGTAAAACTGTCGGATAGGGCCTGGTTTAATCTTCTTGTTGTATCTTTTACAATGCGCTCGAATCGAATTTCTACCTATAATACGGGGGTTTAACTTAGCCGTCCAAAAGTGCTGTTTAAAAAAGCACACAAAATCCAATTATATTATTTAATTCCTCGTAAACATTGGCATTTCACATTAATAAATACACCAGCTACGATAGAAGAAAGTCAATTGTAAAGCGATTACGCTCCGGCGATACCATGTCCTCAACGTCCGACCCAATTCTTTCGTTATCTTCTGGCGCGGAATCACTCTCCTCCGCAGCACAATCACACTTTCCACGACTGTAGTCATCTTCTAGGAAGATGATTTCATCTTGGTTATCCTGTTCTCGCCCTTGTTCCTGGTTATTATTATTATCATCCTCACCCTCCAGTCTGAAACCGTCTGCAATTCGCGCCTGTTGCGTAAGCATCGCAACGTCTGATACGCTGGCTCCAGCTCGGACCATTGCGTCGACGAGCCCCACGTCGGAATCATAAACAAGAATCTGCCCCTTTGGCGAGAACTGAAAGCGGTTTACGCCATGATAGACGATTTCACGACCGATGAACTTGTTGACGAGCTCCTCGTTATTCATGACGTGCGGGAAAATATGTTCAAAGGTGGCGCGCGAAAACACAACATGCAGGTCCGAGTACACCGTCACAATGGGGTCATCTTCTTCACCTGACACTTTGATTCCGACGACTTCTACATGAATACGCGAGTGGTAGCTCGTATATTTCTTCCACTGGTCTAGTAAACTGTTCCGTCCGCTTACCCCACCAAACTGCAGCTGCGAGTCCATTGCACTCATAATGAATGCCTTCTGTTTCATTGCGAAACTTTCGCCGCTGCTGCCAGCACTAGTACCATCCGTGAGTAGTGCCGGTCGTTTCGAACCAACATTTCGAGCAGACGGCATACCACGCTCGAACAGCGCAAAGTACAGTCGTACGAGGGAGACACACATGTCATTCCGAGTGGATAGCACCTTGCCCGCGCGCACATTGCGCAGAAAGTCGAGGTGTGCGACCTCTTTACGAAGTGATCTTACCACCATCCACAAATCGTCTTCGTACTTCTTTCGACGGGCACGGAAGGCACGGCCGCGTTCGCTGTTCGTCTTGGATTGCTTGATGGCTGCCGAGGTGAAGAAGGCTTTCTCTTGGGTCAAGTCATTCTTGCTATCCTGATCTTCTCTCAAATGTTGTTCCTGCAGATGAAGGGAAGCGGACGGCACCTCTGAGCTCGCGAGACCGCGCATTATGTTGTCAAAGAGTTGCACGGGCCTTGCAGTGATACTAGTGGCATGGGGGAACTCAGCGTCTCTTTCGGCGCACTGTCCCACTCAATTGTACGGTACGATGTATTAGGCTATTAGCTACAGAGAACAATGCGTATGACACCAAGTAAAAAAGAAAAAAACAAATGCTTTGGACTGGCACTCAATTGGTCCAGTACTGAAAGTGAGTATAATTTACTTTACGTATTGCATCAAATTATGAGCGCAAATTGGGTGTCTTAGCTTTTTCACGATAATTTCATAGAGAATGCATGGATTTGGACGGTTAAAACACCAATGAAAAGCCGATTTACGTGACCAAAAGATGGAATAATCGAAAACCTTAGCCAATCACGTCATTTTTCTCTAGAGCGGTTCAAACTCTGAAATCCGGTTATTTCCGACATCAGTTTATGAGCGGGGCCACTATTCACGAGGAGGTCCACTATTTGGATCAATTTTGCGCAGACCAGACAAGGATTTTTTTTTTAAATACAGTCTATTTAGTCTTAATCACTATTAGCTGTCACGAATTGCCTGAGAACTGTCTGTAGACTTCTATCTGATCTAGCCGAGTAGTCCGCTGTCGGATACTGGTTTATCTTTCGCTGATCATGTTGATGTCTGCGTCCGTTGCCTGTCAACACTTCGATGCATATTTGCAACTGTATACCCCTCACCCGGGTGTTATGTCCCTTGGTCTCGAATTCTGCCGTTGCCTTAACCTGTTCTATGGCCATTTTCCACATTGTAGCTGTCTGCTCTGGTCGGGATCTCCGGATCCCTTTATGTACTCTGTCGTTGCGCATCTGCCAGAGCGCTGTGATACCTACTGAGCAGAAACTCCACCAAACGCGGTTTAAATGCACTGCGCACTCCTCTGCCTGCTCCCCGCATCGTTGCTCTAAGTTGTGCAGCAAATGTGACGATATGGGCGGCGGGTGACGTGTCATGCACTGTCGTTGATACCTTTCCACGTTTTCTAAACTTAATCTTTCGCCAAACCATTGACTGAGTAAGCGTGCCCAGAAATCCTGGGCTCTTCGACACCCCCACATTATATGTGATACCCCTTTCCCCGGAGATGTACACTCTGAATCTAGTATACATCTCCGCGCCGAAACGTAAGCATCATAGAAGACGTTGAGCTGCATTGTAGCCGCACGATAGATCGTCCATGCTTGGTAGTCCGTAAGCGTATTATGATGATTCCAAAGCCCTTCTGGTGATTGCTCTAACCAATCGAACGCGACTTTATCCGTTGCACACTTGATCGTCCATTTATCCACTATGCGTCGTAACGGCTGCGCCACGTACTGTTGGTATAAGCCCTTGAAGGAACGCCTCAACTGGTAACTGACTGCCGTACTCTTCGTGTTCTCCGTGACTGTCCATGGCACCTCGTGTAACAGTGGGTTGGCCTCAAAGACCACTCTTCTGATATTGTCGGGATCGTCATGTTTGTCCATTAAATCCAGATTCAGCCAGTAAAGTCCATCTTGTTGTTGTTCATACCTGTGTCCGCGTCCCGTGTCTGGACAAATTCCTTGAATTATCCGAGAATGTTCCAGAGCCCATTTGACTTTTGCTAGCACTCCATCATGATTCCACACTGTAAGTGGATGCGGTCGTCCGATAACATCGCCAATGCCAACTCTGGGCGAGCAGAGCACTAATACCGCCAGCCATCGCAACACTTTTGCTCTTGTGTAATGGGGTACCATTACATAAGTGATATTTGAATAGAAATATCACAGTTCAATTTCAGTCGTAATACATGAAATTGTGAACATTGGATTATAAGTTGTCATAATCCACCTTTGAGAACAGATTCTGATATAATTGAATCTGACAAGTCATCTAATGATAAAAATATCATTAGATCAGTTTTATACTACATGTTACTATGATTAGTCTAGGTCTAATTATACTAGTTAGCTCTTAACCACTCATAAATATATTCACTCTTAAACTTACCTTCTAGCACTCAAGCACCTTAAATATATATCAATATATATATTTAAGTTATAATTAATTAGTTAATTAATATACTAATTACTTTCTACCTAAGTTTATTTAAAGTAAACTAAGGAGGACCAAATTACATTTGGTCCAACACAATTTGCACGCTTCCTCATTGCAAACTAACAGTGTAAGCCGCGTAACAGCAGCCCTGTTACACCTGGTAGCACTTTGTGGTCCGTCCTAACGACCACTTTTGATACGTTCCGCTAGTTAACTAGCAGTTCGAAGGTTTAAGAGCCACTAGCCGTCATGACGACAGCCAGTGAACGTGAGCGTGAGCGTCAGCTCGCGCAAGACTTAGTCATGGAAAACTTTCCTAACTGGGCACCGAGTGCTATAATGACGGTGACGGAGATGATTCGGACCATAGGGCCCGAAATCATCACTCTCCTCCGAGGCAAAACCTCAGAGGATGCTCTAGAAACGGTTTCTCGTTTCAAGAAAATGTATGTCGACCCCCAGGTGCGCAATGCCATATTGCGCTCCCAAACGGCGGCGGCAACAACAGCGCCCGCATCTAATGCGAGCGTTGAAGTAGTAAAGGCACGGATTCCGCCCTTTACTGGCGAAGGGGGCGAACCTCTTCGTAGGTGGTTCGCAGAGGTAGAGGATGCTATCACTGCGCAAAAGATTGTGGACCCGCGGTCACAAGCTTATTTCGCCACCACATGCCTAGGCGGTCGCGCCAGGGCATGGGCGATGAGCCGCAGATCCACTGATGGAACTGCGTTTTTGACATATCAGTCACTCAAAGCTGAGCTAAAGCACAACTTTGAAGCTCCAGAAATGGAACTTAGCTGCCGCGAAGAGTTCATGGAACTCAGGCAGGGCAAGTTGAGCTTACATGCGTATGCTCAGAAAATACAATATTTGTTGTCAAATATTGTATATGAACCGGTGCCTCCTGCCATGCAGGTCACCGCCTTCATGAAGGGACTGAATGACGGTCCCATCAAACAGAGTCTTTACCGGGTTCCCCGAAGACTCTGAGCGATGCTATAGACCAAAGCATCCGGGAGGAGTTCAGCATGCGTCGCTCAGCAGCGCATGCTGGGGTTAATCGGAAAGCGCAAGCGCCTTTCGATTTTAACATGCCGCCAATACAGCATGTTAATAATAACAATAACCAAAACTTCCAATCGAGACGAAGTTCACACTTCGTCCCGAGACACCCGAATCCGCGTTACAACGCGAGCGGAGGAGGTCCAGAACCTATGGATCTCTCAGTTGCGGTCGCCTCGACTCCGAGGCAACCGAAAAACAAAAAGTTCCTTCGCTGCAATCGATGCGCGAAAATGGGCCATTACGCCCATGAATGTATGGCGCCGCGTCCGGCACCACGCAGTCAGCGGACTGGACAGTCTGCTGGCAAGCGACATCAACAGGGGCAACCCTCTGTTGATGCAAAAAACGTGAACAACCAGTAGGGGCGGGGTGCCCTACTGGACGGGTTATCTCGCATGCCGACATCGGGCATGTGAGGATAATAGCCCCGGACGGGACTATGTCCTGTCAACGAGTGCAGGGTGAAGAGAAACCTCTCATTACCCTTGAAGTTAGGCCACATGGAAACGACCCATGCGTGCTTTGTTTGACACAGGTCAAACAATTTCGTTAGAACTGAGGTACTAACGTCGTTGAACTTCGAGGAGATTGAATCTCCAAGAAGCATGTTATCAGTCCGGTTGGCAACAGGTGCCACTGTGACTATACCGAAGCGTGTTATTCGAACACGCCTCGAGTTAGACGAACTATCGTTCGAGGATGAATACATCGTCCTCGATCTTGATGACAAGTTCGATGTTATCTTGGGCATCCCTTGGATGTCCAAGCATCAACCAACGATCGACTGGGTTAACCTGTCGATCGACTGCGGCGGTCTCACGGGATCTGATCACCCTGTGAGTAATCCGGCTGTATCTCATGATACAACCGCAGCGTCAGATAGCCTGGTGGATAGCGATGGCACCACCAGATCTAATCCGACTAGATCAGCGGATGGTACACCCGCTGATCAGAGTCCAGAGGGACGCGAACGCGCGACGAACGAGTCGTTGCGCGTCACTAACGTGTGCAACACGAGTGCAAAGCACTCCCGTGTTGAAGTTACAACTACAACCGATGACGGTCGTGGTAGAGAGAATGCGCACGCGGTGGGAAACACCCACCGTGAAAAGAATGAAACCGTCACGGAAGCAAATGACTTCCGTGTCGATAATAAAGAACTCACGACTAAGAACAGTCGAGAGTGCGAGAATAACATGGTAGACAGTGGTCACCATGAAGAGAAGGCCTTGTGCACGAGTGATGATCACCGTGTCACAGATCGGACAAATACGTCTGACCCAGCAGCTGTGTCCGTCGAGACGATCAACGTCCTGACGCAGACAGAGACCGGATTAGCTACCCAGTCTCTCACACTTGACAACCCTCCGAACTTAAGTTCAGGGTTGATGGCCCTTCCAGCGTTGAGCTGGAAGAAGTTCGTAAAGAACTTGCGAAATGATCAGATCGAACAGATCTGCGTCATTGTCGCATCTGATGAGGTTGTGGATATTCGGGAGCGAATATCCACTTTACAATTGGAAGCCAGCGGGAACGAACTCGTTCCCAATGGAGAGAACGCTGAGAACGAACTCGTTCCCAGTGATCAGACCAAAGTCCAGCGCTTTGAAGCGCAGAGCTGGGAGTCGCTTAAAGCGACTTCCCCGTATTACGAAGTACTTTGGGAATACGCTGACGTATTCCAAGAAGAAGTACCTTGCGAGCTTCCCAAGGATAAGGGAACGAGACACGAAATCGATCTCGTCCCCGGCACGAAGTACTGTGTCACGCGGTAATGGCCATTGCCGCGCGATCAAGTAAAAGCAATCGATGAGTTCTTCGAAACTCGTTAAGGCAGGGCATGTGCGAGAGTCTACCTCTCCGCACTCCAGCCCCACCTTTTGCGTCAAGAAGTCCACTGGTGGGTGGAGAATCGTTCACGCTTTCAACAAGCTGAACGCAGCAACGGTACCGGCGCAAACGCCGATACCGAGAAAAGACGTCATCATAGATGGCATGAGCGGGAGCACCGTTTTCAGTGCTCTCGACTTAAGGGATGGTTTCTACCAAATCCTTATGCGTGAGAAAGATATTCCTCTCACGGCTGTAAGCACTCCAAGCGGTATGCTTTGGGAGTGGCTCGTGATGCCACAGGGGCTTCGAAATGCCCCTGCTACCTTCAACAGATGCGTCACACATCTATTGCGCCCGGTGCGAGAATTCGCGCCGAGTTACTTCGATGATGTGTTCATCCATAGCAAGGCTGAACACGGCAAAACTGATGTAGATATTCACAAAGAACATCTACGTCAGGTGTTAGAGCTTATGCGCAAGCACAAGCTCTATGCGAACTTAAAGAAGTGCACCTTTGGTGCACCCGAGATACCCGTTCTTGGCTGCTTTGTAGGCAAGAATGGGGTACGCCCCGATCCAGAAAAGATCAGGGTGATCGTTGAATGGCCTCCGCCAACTAACGTCAAGGAACTTCGAAAGTTCCTCGGACTGGCGACATACTTGCACAAGTATTCGTGCAACTATGCCGGTCTGATCCGACCTCTTTCTCAATTATTGAAGAAAGATATCGATTGGCGCTGGAATACCCAGTGCCAAGATGCGTTTGATGCAGTCAAGCGTAGCTTGACTGAAGCTCCCGTGTTGGCAATCGCCGACAACGAGCGGCCGTTTCACGTCGTTTGCGACGCGAGCGATTTTGCTATCGGTTGCGCCTTGATGCAACGTGATCACGATGATCGTGATCGCGTGATTTATTACCAATCGCGTCAGCTGCGTCCAGCCGAACGCAACTATCCGGTGCATGACAAGGAACTCCTTGCCATGAAGTATGCACTGGCGAAGTTTAGGATCTATCTCTTAGGAGATAGACCCTTCGTGGTTTACACGGACCATGCGTCACTACGCACGGCCGTGAATTCGCCACACATCTCTCAAAGAATGGCACGTTGGCTGTCATTCTTTGCAGAATACAACTTCACGGTTGAGTATAAACCGGGAAAGCTGAACGTGGTAGCGGATGCGCTATCACGACGCCCCGATTACGAGACGAAACCGTCCGTAACCGAAGCAATCAGTGCAAACGCGATACGCTGCACCGATCTGTCTTCGCCGCTTGTGCGACAAATACGTCAAGCGTACGAGAACGACGAGGAAACTCGCCTACTGATCGATTACTTGAGTGATCAATCAGATCGGAAACGCAAGGAACTTCCTGAGTTCCTTCGCGCATGCGTGCATCGCTATCAATTGCACGATGGTCTGTTGTTTTACAGCACAGACCAAGATGATGTTAACCGCATTGTCGTTCCAAACGACGATGATCTCAAAACATCAAATTTTGTTTGAGTACCATGATGCACCGATTTCGGGGCATCAGGGTCGAGAGAAGACGTATGCTTCTCTCGCACGCGATTTCTACTGGCGTAACCAATACAAATGGGTACGTAAGTACGTCCGCGCTTGCGAGATTTGCCAGCGCGTCAAGCCCGCACAATCCGCGCAGGCTCCCCTCCAATCTCTGCCGGTTCCGACAGAGTGTTGGAGGTCCATTTTTATGGATTTTATCGTTGGTCTTCCGGCTGATCACAGTCGGAAAACAGGCATTGTGGTCTTTGTAGACCGTTTCAGTAAGATGGTTCATCTTGCTGCAGTGTCAGCGAATGTCACCGCTGCGCAAACGGCGCGGATATTCGTTGACACGGTATTCCGTTTACACGGAATGCCGGAGAACATAGTCTTGGATCGTGATCCAAGATTTACAGGGCGTTTCTGGCAAGAAACGTTCTCATTACTGGGCACGCAGTTGAAGATGTCAACCGCGGACCATCCGGAAACGGATAGGCAGACTGAGCGCGTTAACCGCGTTCTCGGCGACATGCTGCGTTCTTACGCACATGCCTTCGAGCAGTGGAGTGATTACTTACCACTCACTGAGTTTGCTATAAATAACTCGGTGCATGCTTCTACCAAGCACACACCGTTTTACGTGAATGCCTTACGGCATCCACGAACCCCGGCTTTACTTGGCGGTACGCCAAATCTAAGTGGGGGAGGGACCCGCTCAAATTCTAAGCGAGTCGAAGCACAAGCTGCAGCTGCAACTTGTGAAGAAAAACTAGAGTTTTCTACTGCTACCACAGAAGAAACAAAAGCAGTTTCGGAAACCGAAACCGCTTATGCGGAATATGTGTCGGCGGCAATGGCTGCTGACACTGAAAACAGCCCATCCACTGCCAACAAAGCAGTAGATGAATTCGTATTACAGCGTCAAGCTGTAATACGCTATGTGAAAGACGCGCTTGCTTCCGCTTATGATAAGCAGAAGCAGAATGCAGACAAAAATGGACGGAAGAACACAAATTCTTTTGAAAAAGGTGAATTAGTTATGTTATCTACAACTAATCTACCTACACATGCAATAAGCAACTTCCCTACACGGAAGTTGCTCCCTAAATTCATTGGGCCCTTTAAGGTCCAAGGTGTTAAAGGGAATGCCTATACCTTAGACATTCCCGCGGCCATGCGCCTCCACCCAACGTTCTACGTTGGGAGGCTCAAACCATACCGATCGTCTAAGGACGAGTCGCATCACCACGGCGAATGCCGTGCTTCTTCAAGTCTCCCAAGAGAGACTTGTAGTCGGCCTCCAACCGCTGGTGGGAAGCCTGGAGAGCCTGGAGAGTTTCCACCTCCGACTTTAGACGATCAACGTCGAGCATCAGAAGATCACTCTTCTTCTGCATCACAACTTGCGCATCGAGAATCTCACGAATCTCGTCCCGATGATAACGATACGTTTTCATCGAATGGCACATGTCCTCGCGTAAAGCGTCATACAGCTTCTCTAAGCTGCGGACCTGATGCCCATGCGCCGCAACGACAGCGCCGAGGGAATTATCAGCCCCCGCCGCCCCTGATTGACAGTCAGGGGAACAAGCACTACATTCTCGAGCGCTTGCTTTCGAAGCGCTCGGTTCCCTATAAGAAGGGGCAGCGTACCGAGTACTTGGTGCGTTGGCTGGGATATTCCCAAGAGTTTGACTCTTGGGAACCGATCGAGGTGTTGAGGGCGGATGCCCCTGACCTCCTGCGTGAGTTCGAGAAGGATACTTCTCCTCGAACTCAAAAGAAGCGTCAACACTAAGTGTTGATGAGGGCGGCACGCCCACACTAGGTGCTGGTGCCTGCGAAGCTTCCGATGCCTTGAGAGCGTCGACATAGCACTTAACTTCAGCGGGTACTGAGAAGCCTCGGTACCCTCTAAGATCCTTTTCGGTCAGACGAGGAGCTCCAGGGGGACAACACGGGCATTTCATGCTCGAAGGAACCCCACAAGAGAAACCCTCTTTAATGCAAGTGAAATGGACATACTCCATTTTACCTGTTACCGAGTACTTTAAAAAGCGCTCGCGGTTTGCGTGAACCTTCTTCACGTACCTGTCGGGATCCTTGTTGTAATTCTCAACAAAGGCATTCCAACTTTGAGTAAGGGCGTCTTTATCATCCTTACTATTTTTCGACCCTTTCCGGTTCGTATAGTGACGAGCCTGGTAGAAAAGGTCGATGAAGTACCGACGTCTATCGTCAGTACTGCGATCGAAACGACGATTGCGAAGGTCCTCGCAATCGTCAAGGGCGTTGATGTCAAACAGTGGGTATTGACAATCACGTTTCATATGCCCACCACTATCATAGGCAAGAGCCCATGCGGGGGTCCAAAACCCCACTTCGTACGGAACATAGCGTTCTACACGACTCAATGAATCGGAAGCAGTGTAAGCCGCTTCCGCACGATGTTTCTTGGTGGGTGGGGCACCACCTACCGTCTCAAAGCCGTCTTCGCTACGACCTGGCGAATGACGAGGTCCAGGAGGAGCCCTACGCTCCTCATACCACCGCTTCATCGAATTGTCGCTGTCGTAATCGACGGCGTCAGAAGCCACTTCGCCATCACTTAACGGCGAAGCGATTTTGGTGGTCTTAACCCCACTAGAGTAGCTGACAGGGACATCATCGTCCTTGCCCCCATACTCGGAGTCGGATGACTCCCCGAAGAGGTCGTTAAACTTCTTCTTTGACACCCGCCTTGCGGCAGGTGGAGATGCGGAAGACGCTGCATTCGCGACGTCTCCCCGCCCTCGCTTAGACACTGCTTCCACAGCGTCTGCCACGAGAGACAAGCGATCTTGCGAATTTGCCTTGCGCCTCGAAACTACGTTCGAAGCGTCGGCATCCGACGACACTTCCGCATGCGATGCAGAAGTGATATCCGTTTTCGATGCATCGGCAGTGCTCGTACGAGCGCCGCTGCGTTTGCTGACCATCAGATTACTTCTGGTCAAGATGAGTTATAACTGAATATCGTTATGACCAACAAGTGCCACCACTCGATTGGCCAATATTACGATATATTATTGGCCAACCAGCTTGAGTGGGGGGTGATGTAATGGGGTACCATTACATAAGTGATATTTGAATAGAAATATCACAGTTCAATTTCAGTCGTAATACATGAAATTGTGAACATTGGATTATAAGTTGTCATAATCCACCTTTGAGAACAGATTCTGATATAATTGAATCTGACAAGTCATCTAATGATAAAAATATCATTAGATCAGTTTTATACTACATGTTACTATGATTAGTCTAGGTCTAATTATACTAGTTAGCTCTTAACCACTCATAAATATATTCACTCTTAAACTTACCTTCTAGCACTCAAGCACCTTAAATATATATCAATATATATATTTAAGTTATAATTAATTAGTTAATTAATATACTAATTACTTTCTACCTAAGTTTATTTAAAGTAAACTAAGGAGGACCAAATTACATTTGGTCCAACACAATTTGCACGCTTCCTCATTGCAAACTAACAGTGTAAGCCGCGTAACAGCAGCCCTGTTACATCTTGTGTGCCCCTTGTTCTCCTTCCCTTGGACTCTCCATTTGAACGATGTTTCACTTGTCCGTTGTATCCGCAAGTCCTGAATACTTAGTCGTGGAATGCGGTCATACTTTATTCTTGGCACCGCGAACCCTGACGGCTCTCGTATCCACGGATTATCCGCCCATTGGTACGTGCCCCAGGATGCTTGTATGTGCTTCGGCATTTGGTTATGCCATTCCATCTCTTGTAAATTAACTTCCAATGTAATCTCATCTCCACATCTCACCGCTTTACTAGGCTGTTGAACCTGGCAATCGCACTCGGTTAGAATGGTAGGAAGCCACCTAGTTACGTACCTTTGAATTTCCGCACTTGTTCTCCGATCTGGGCTGATCAAGTGTCGTAGCTGTTCTGTGGTTCGTTGCTGTGGAGACCAGGCATCTCTGCGTAAAGGGGCAAAACGACGTTCCGCTGGGGTTAGTACATTTCGTCCACACTGATTATGAAATAAACCCCCCAGTTTCGCCATGCTTGCGAGTATTTGTCCCTTAGCTCCAATAGCCAGAAAGTCACCTCTTTTAGCCGTAAGGTATGGATAGCGATCGGTATCGATATGAGCCCGAGTCCTCCAACAGCTTTGGGAGTATACAGCAACGCCGGGGACATCTTGTGTCTGCTCGGTTCCTCCTGTAATTGGCTTCTCCATATGAACCGTTTTTGCATGTGTATTAATCGCTGAAGCACGTCATGTGGCGGGGCGAAAACTTTCGCTGTGAACAGTATCGCCGGAATTGCTATCGCGTTAAAGAATGTTACCCGCTCTATGACTGACGTTCCGCACTGTGCCGCCGTTAGTAGTCGCCGTTGAATTGCACGGATTCTGTCCTCCCATTTTTTTCTCCCTGTGTCTCCAATTCCAACTTGATAGCCAAGGTACCGGGTTGTTTCTCCCGCTTGTAATACCGGTATACCAAGCCACTCCGTAGAAACTGGTTTACTCTCCAAGAAGATATACTTACATTTTGCGGGTTGTACTTGCAAACCTGATAACCGTCCAAATTCCTTCACGATCGTCATCGCCACTAAGGCTTGATGCCCATGGCGGAAAAAAATAGTCGAATTATCCACAAAGGAGGAGAATCTGTGTTCATAGTTGCATCCATCACCCCTTGCAATCGTTAGTCCTTAAAGTCCTGTATGTTGCTTCATCGCCAATCCCAATGGTTCCACCGCCAAGATGAACAAAAGAGGGGCGAGCAGGCATCCTTGTCGTATACCTGATTTCACGTCGATCGGCTCCGATAACGTGCCGTTCACTAAAAATCGTGCTGTTGTCCCTTCGTGTAATTGTTTCATAAGGAATATAAATTCC
>MIQA02007939.1:0-10010 GCA_001887855.2 Sclerospora graminicola | reverse complement strand
ATTTGCCTTTTTAATCAGCATTCAGACCTTAGCGGAGTATCTTTGAATATACTTCAAGTATATATATATATATATGAAACCGTACTTAAAACCAATTCGGCATATATTCCTGGACACGCTTAACTGTAGGCGCGGCCTTATATTTCTAGACAGAGGAAGTATTTGGAAGTTGGCTTGTATCGAAATTCTGTTGTTTCGAGAAATACTACAAAAGTGGGGTACATGTAACGTTAGTAAAAGTGAGGTACACGTAACAAGGGGGTGAGGTACACTTATAATTTCCCAAATTTGCGCGCGAGTAAAGACGCTGTCCATCATCTGATTATGCCCCGTGAAAACAAATTCACTTCGCGTGTAGCTGTCAAAAATAATTAAATCTAGGAACCTTTTACACACAGAACAATACTACGTTTGTACTCACTTTAGGCATAAATATAAACTATTTAGAGGAATGTCAGGCCACAGTAGGCAACCTGGCAGGTTTGCCGAATTTAATTTGTTCTTGCCGAATTTGCTTTTGTTCTTGCCGTTCTTAATTTGTTATTTGCCGAACTAGGACTGGAAAAGGTTTTAAGATTTAGGCCCGTGTAAAGAATGAGTTATTACCACCAAAGGCGAGTACCGTGGATGACCAAGTTTTTCTCATCAACGGTACTCGAGACAAGAAGGAAATCTCATTGTTTTGTCTAATTGAAACGGACATGTCAATAAACATCCCATATTCTTTAGCTGTTTCTTTAATCACTAGCGTTTTTCCGCCGGGCCAAAATGTGGACGGGAGTATACAGCGTTGGAAGCATAATTACTATTTTTGCCGGGGCAATATCAATTTCGATATGGTCACCTTAATGAACTACTTCCGGAATGTGATAACAATGATCGCCTCTAGGGTTGCAGAGCTTGAAACGGAAGTTTAAACACCAGATGACCGAAGCTCATGATGTGCTGCAGTACTGGTTCGAAGGCGATCAAGCGGAGCTACACATTGCAAATGGTTTCCACATGAAGATTATGATAAACAGCTTCAAAAAGACATTGAAATTTCAGGGCGATTTGGTGCTTTATTGACTCGTGCAGTGGCTAAAGAACTTGACATTTGGTGGCCCGAGTCTCCAGACACGCGTGTGGCGCTAATAGTGGTCCTGGATCAATTTTCTCGACATGTGTGTCGAAACCGTCAAGTTGCTGCAAATGAAGAGCAACTCAACGAAATGACGCATACGCACTGACAATTGTAGAGCAATATTTGCCCGCTAACTCTTGGCACGAAATATTAGCAGTACCGCGCATTTTATTTGCTTTAATGTCACTGCTGCATTCGCCAACATCCGAACGACTTACTCTTGCCTAATCTGCCAATGAAACTCGTCGAGAACTACTAGACCAAGATGGAAAATTGTTGCAAAAATTTCCGCGTACGACAACCGGTAGATTGCAACATTTACGGGAAAACGTCATGGACGAAGAAACATCTTTTCACCATGAATATATTCTAGATAGAATATTTATCGAGACAGACGAGCGCAAGATGCCCAGAAATCGGCTTTATCGTGCCATGGACGATTTCTTAAAGAGGATACAAGCTCTTAATGATTCACATTTAGCTGCTTCTCTATCGAGAGGTGTTGATTCCATGGTGATAGCGTATTTGCTGCATAAATTGAAAGAAAGACATGGAAATTTTGCGATTGTGGCTGTCCACCTTGACTATAAAAATCATCCCGAAAGTGGAGCCAAATGTGGTGAAGCGATCGGAAAATATTGGGACTGAAGTGGACCACACATGGCCATTGATTGGTGACGATAGAACACCCATCAACATATGACGGTTGATGGGTGGGAAAAGGTTGATCACGATTAAGAAGAAAAGGTGGCGGCCAACGGATATTTACGACGTGGAGAAATCAGCCAAGTATAAGTATGGTCGTTAAGCCCAGTCCCAGACACTGGCGGAATGATGGAGATCACGATCGGTATTACAGTCACTAAGTGGAGTTCCCGTGGATGAAATAAGAAGGCGTGACTGGTGACATGACGTATCAAGGGCGGGTGACCAGCTGATCTCTGAATGGTATAGTGGTTGAAGCGGGCTATGATGCGAAGTTGCGGCCTGATCGGCCTGTCATGCCCGAAGAATGAAGATCAAATGAGGAATGAAGATCGGGCATGTGGATTGACAGGTCGTGTGAGTGATGTGAACTTTGGTTGGTCCGAAGATGACGCGGTAAGGCCTGATCAGCCGAGATCAGTGTTGTATGGTTGTCCTGACGGGGTATAAAGATCGGAAGTGTGGTTTGGAAGATGAATTGAGTCGTGATGATGATGACCCAGAGCGTTCCCGAGGTGATCAAGGGCTGATCAGCCTGATCACCACCTGATCACTTGGTCGATCACTATGGCGATCGTGATCAGGGCCGATCAGCCTCTGATCAGCGTTGATATGCAAGGGCAAGTAAGTTCTCGGTTTGGTCGGACTATATATGAAGTGGACAAGTGCTGAAGAGCAGGTCTCAAGTGGTTTCAAGGTCGTTTGTTGAAGATCAGGATGAGTTGAAGATCTTTTGAAGAGTCGGGTCGTGATCAGGGCAGAGTCGGTACAGGTCAGCTTGAAGGTGCAGCCAGGATGGGCAAGAGGGTGTTACGCAACCGTGCGACGAAGTAAATAGGTTCGAAGTAAAGGTCAGGCATGGGTTGATGTATGGTACACAGGTATAGGACTTTTGCATATATAATAACAGGTTTAGATTTTCCCCCTAAAGCAAAGAGTCGCTCCGCCACGTGTGCGGTCATTGGGAGCACAGGGTTGATTAGTCCCCTCTTGCTCATCTATTTCCCGGTTAAGACGCGCTTAGACGCATTTTGGCTTACCGGAAGACCCCCGACGGGTTTGTTTTAGGTGATCGAACCTCACCCTCAACGCGCACGTGTTTGGAACACGTTAATACTATTGGTAAAGGTTTTGTGGAGATAACGTTTGTGGATTACTGTGGAAGATCGTGGATTGATCGCATTTTCTTGGTTTCGTTATATCTCTCTCTCATTGGCTGGCCTGATCCGACGAACTTTCCCGATCAGTGCCTAGATACTGAATAAGTGTCGACCCCAACCCGTTCTCCGGTGAAGATTTCCACCGGAGGACACCCCCCGTCTCGAGAAGGTCATCCCCTCCGACCTGATCAAGATCATCGTTTTCGTCACCGAGTCCACCTAAGTGAGTGTAATCAGCCCCGATCGACGGGTACACAAGGTGAGATGAAGTTAAACATAGATCCTGACGAGCATGAAGACCGGCCAGATGACCGGGAGGATCAGATCAGTCATCACAGTGGTGATTCATCTGATTTCGATGCTGATCAGGATCGACGGAGTACCCCCTCCGATAGTTGGTCGTCCGGGCCAGTGGGTATCCGGATTCCACCGACGACTTCGGTCATGGATTTGGAAATCGGCTCCACCACAATGGTGCGCGTGCCCGGATCACTTGGTGACTCAGGATATCACCGTGATTCCTTGATGATGAAAAAGATGTGAAAATCAAAGTGGAGGAAACTTTTTCGGGTGTATTGGAGGAAGGCGTATCGCCTCCGATGCTGTCCATTTCTAAAGGAAGCGATGATCGACCTGGTTTGTCGAGATTAAAGATGAAATAACTCCCCACATGGCCCCGATCGGGGCCGATCTGGGTTATAGTAAAGTTGACTATAACCCAGGAAAGGATCGAGGTGTTAACCTTGATCCTATGCATAAGAAGAAAATGGAAAAAGACAGAAAAAATATGGGGGCGGATCATTGCGATCCACCTAAGAAATATGTGAAACCTAAACCGAAGATCTTCGAGGAAGACGAAGAGAAGATCGAACCAGCCGAGAAGACCACTGTCCAGGATGTGGAACGACTGTTCTATCTTCGAGAGTTTCACAAGTTCCTGGTTACCAACCCAGTGATGAAGATCATCAAGCCTAAGATCATCGGGAAGCTGGAAGGTCGAGCGACCCGGGCGGTGATCACAGGCAGTCAACTTGATCTGATCAGAAACCTCTTGGCGCAGATCGACGAGGTTGGCTTCACTACTGGTGCCTTCGACGCGAATATGCTATTCGATCTGGATCAGGAGACGATCAGAGAATCTATGATCACCTTGTATGATCATCTTGCCTCGTTACTAGGGGCGAACCCAGTGGTCCAGTCGCCGATCGCGGATCCTTCGCACCGATCACAGTTGGTGGAGTATCCTATGGATATCGAGTCGATCTATCAATCGTCATCACAATCTGGAGCGGCATCCACCGACTCCTCGGTTGGGATCACACGTATGACGTTGGGCCCGAAAGGGATCCAGCAGATCGACCCCAAGATCGAGTCGCAGAACAGGAAGAGAAAGCCTGAACCTGGTAGAGTCGGATCGGACGATAGTTTTGAAGACGCTCAGGAAGTGCCACAGGCTAGTCCGACCTCCAACACTGGTCATACCAACATGCCGGAGGTCCCAGAGCAATTAAAAGCCATGTTCGCGACAATGATGAACCGATTTGCGGGTGATCAGTATGGGTTGCCTCAGTACACACCTGGACAAGGGCAACCATGGCGATCGGCACCGAATATGAATCAGTCTGCTGAGAAATCGGTCAAGAGACCCGTGGATGTGGAGATGGAATCAGTCCGATCAGCCGGAATCGTTCGTTCGATATGCCAGGCCGATCACCAGGACCGATTTCACCGATCACCCCGCGGAGTGATGTGGACATGGAGTCAGAGGGCGAGATCAGCCAACATTTCGATCCAGATGATCTGGACATTGAGATGCCTCGTAGAGCGAATATGGCCTCCGCGCAGGCATTTGACAGTGAATCAGGAACGATCACCCGAGTACGAATGTCTGCGATCTCGGAATTGAAGGATTTCACTGGCAAAGATATGGATGGCGATCAGGCCAGAGGTTGGTTAAGCCGGATTAAGTCAGCTTTTCTGAGGGACAAGACACCGGAAGCTGAAAGATGCCTGATCTTCGCTGATCTAATGAAAGGCCCGGCCAAGAACTGGCTTAAACAGCTAAGTCGTGAAGCGAAGTGGCCTCGGTTGTGTGAGGAGTTTGAAGAACAATATTGCAACTCGGGGGTGTCTGTCGCTAGACAGTACTACCACATGAAGAAGAGATCCGACGAGACGCCGATCGAGTACTTACATCGGTTGAATGTTGCTGGTCTACGCGCGAAAATGCCGATCAAGGACCCACGACACCCGGACATAGCCCGTGAACATGTCGAACACTTCATTGGGACTCTGGATAATCGCGATCTGGCTGATCAGCTAACCCTGCTCCGTATAAAGGACTCAGAACAACTGGAACTGACTCTGAGGACGCTGCAGCGGGCCAAGAGTCGACAGCCCAAGGTCGAGGTAGGATCGAACCGTTACCGGTCCAAGCCACACCCTGATCAGGGCAAGATACCGGCAGCCCGACCAGCCAGAGCGATTCGAATGATCGCGAAGGAGTCAGACAGTTCAAGTTCTGAAGAAGAAAGTGGCCAGTCGAGTCTGAGTTCGGACGAGGAACAGTACCGTCATGTATTTACGACGGAACCAATGTATCGCCCGAGATCATCGACTAATGGCATGGACGGACGGAAACCTGGTGGTATTCAACCTGATCAGGACCGATCTCGTAAGAAATGTGTGCATTGTGGGTCGACCAAACATGGAGATCGTGATTGTTGGAAAAGAATTACGTGTGGAAAATGTGATCGTAAAGGTCACCCTTCTGATCACTGTTTTTTCGTGTGCAAGACCTGTGGGAAGCTTCATGACGCCGGCGCCTGCCCTATCGAAGAATTCTTTAATCTGATGCGCAAGTGGTATGTGCCGACTAAACATGCTGGTATGCTCCCACCAGATGTTGAGAAGATGTTAAACTAGATCGCTCGCCAGGTTGGAATCTGGTTCGAGCCGAGCGATCTATGTTCTGCATTTATGCATATGTCGGTAGCGGAGATAAGTTTGAGGAAAAGAATATAACCGACAATACATGTTCTAATTCAAATTGCATCGATCGGTGTCCGATCTACAGTCTCAGAGTGGATGAATATTCCCGATCGGACGTGATCATGGAGTTGGATCTACTGCCCGGTGAATCCCGTGGATACTGGAAGTATCACTCTCCCGACAAGTGGTTTAAACAGGCTAAAGCTAATGGAAAGGTCAACAATGAGAAAGCCACTATTTTATTTGACTCTGGGGCGGAAGTCTCGATCATCGACTCCGCCTTTGCTCGTAAGGTGGGATGTCGTATAGACAGTACCCAGAGGCAAGAATGTGTTGGGATTGGCGAGAGTTCATATATGACGGAAGGACGATCACGTGTGAAGATCACCCTGGCAGGATCCCTAGTCTACTATTTTAATGCTTGGGTTGGCCGGCTAGCCGGTCAGGACGCGATATTGGGGATGGACTTTATGGTACCCGCCGGTATACGACTTGACCTATCTCATGGAACCCTGACTCTGCCGGATGAAGTGCAGATTCAGTTATCTGGCCGACGACCTTTGTATGGTACTCATGTACGGATGTTAAAGATGGGTCAGTACGAGAACATTGGGGTATCCCGATCAGTCGATGTCATGATTCGGTCGAGTGATCGGCAACAGAAATTGTGGCTGACCCGTGGTGAACGTTGGGTACCAACGTTCGTTAAAGGTATCGGCCGATCAAGCTACATCAGAGTCACAAATATATCCGATCAGCCGCTGATCATCCACGAAGACATGATCTTAGGGATGTGGTTACCTGAAGGGAAAGTACCCCGACAGGTCGGATATGTTTCAGTGGGATCACGAAGATACATCGAGTGGCAGAATCTGGCTTATCAAGCCACCACGGACATGATCAGTGACGAAGACTTAGTGGATGAGGATACCTCACCTATGGTTGAGAAGCCGGAGTATTCTACGCCGACCAAGCTGCTGATCAGGGGCCATCGATCGAAGCGACAGGGGAAGGCCGGGTCAAAGAAGGTCCACAGATATTGAGTATAATTAGGCCCGGCTCACCGAAAATAACGGACCCAGCTAGCGGAAAGGACAGTGGAGAGTTCAAACACGATCATGAGGAAGAAAAGGAGGATGAACCAGCTGAATTCATTGCAGAGGAGGGTGAACCCGAAGTAAACCATCGGTCGAGTAACGTACAAGGGGCGATTCAAGATGATGCCGATCAGAAAAAGGTAGATCAGGTGGACGAGCAAGTGTGTATACACGAAGGTGGCGATCAGTACATTGAAGGTATCGAGAAGCAGATGGCCGTGTTACCGGAAGTATCGCCGAATATGCCAGAAGTCACCATGGAAGATTTACAGGTCGGTGATCCCGAAGTGAACACGCCCGAGCAGATCGATCAGCTAAAGAAGATCATCTGGAAGAGGCGTCACTTACTGATGGGGAAAGGTAACGCCCTACCCCCAGCCGCGTTCGGAGCTGTCTGTGATATAGACGTGGGAAATGCAAGACCGATCGCTCAGCGTTGTCGTAAAGTTGCACCTCAATACCGGGAAAAGTTATCCGATTTGATCAAGGGTTTGCTGAGTACAAAGATCATCCGACCATCAACATCGCAGTGGGCATCACCGATCGTGATTGTGATTAAGAAGAATGGGGTTGATATTCGATTGTGTATCGACTACAGAATGGTGAATCGCCTCACGAAGTTGATGGTCTACCCGATGCCCCTGATCAATGACTTATTAGAAGATCTGGATAAAGTTTTATGGTTTTGTTCGTTGGATATGGCTAGTGGTTTCTGGGTGGTTTCGATGACTGATCGCGCTCGAGAGATCTCGGCTTTCGTTACACCTTTTGGGCTTTTTGAATGGAATCGGATGCCGTTTGGATTAAAGAATGCCCCACAGATCTACCAGAGGCTGATCGACAATGCTCTCTATGGGTATTTCCAGATCAGTGCTGATCGGGAAGCCACTGATCTACATGATGTGTTTACGGAAGGTGAGCCAGACCAAGATCAGGGCCGATCAGTATTGGGAAGGCGATCATATATAGATGATATCTTGGTCACGGCAACATCCTGGGATATGCTATGCGATAAGGTCGAACGACTCCTAGACACCTGCGAGCGTTGGAATTTGTCGATCAGTGTGGTCAAGAGTTTCTGGGGTCAGCCCAAGGTCGCTTACCTCGGCCATAACGTATCGATCCAAGGATTGGAAGCAAATCCGAAAGATCTAGCCGCTTTCAGTAACTTACCTTTTCCCCGATCGTTGAAGGCCATGCAATCCTTCCTCGGATCATTGAATTATTATAGCAGATTTATCGAGGACTTCTCGATCTACGCTGCTATACTTTATGAATTGAAGGAAGTTGATTATCATGGCCTGAGAGAACGTGATCGGATGGGAGGATCACCAATCGAGACTGATCACGAGGTTGAAGCTACTGAAACGGATCTCGAGATTGGATCACTAACTGATCGAACTGTGCCAGGGTCGGAAGATCACATGAATCGCGCTATGGTAGCCTTCAGTATGTTAAAGGCGAAGATGATCTCGACGCCGATACTGAAACATTTCGATCCGGAGAAGATTCCCGTGGTGATCTTATATGCCAGTAAATGGGCAATATCGGCCGCACTGGTCCAAGATCACGATGGGGTTTGTTGCCCGGTGACGTTCACAAGCCGAACATTAAAACCGAATGAAGTTAACTATGGCATTGTGGATAAGGAAGTGCTAGCGTTATTACGTGTGTTGGATGTTTGTTACTCTATGCTGGTAACTAGATCAATTAAGGTATTGTCTAAGCGATCTAGTCTGGCGTGGTTACTATCCGCGAGTGGTTTAGACGGAAGACTGGGGCGATGGGCAGCGGTGTTATCTCAGTGGACTTTGGAGATCATTAAGTGTACCAAGGGCGAAGAAGAAATTCTTGGGACGCTGGCAGCCAGCATCACGCCCCGATCAGAAGTCGATGAAGCCCTGATCGAGGTCGCTCCTCGGAAGCAACCACGTGAATCGATCACTATACCCCCACCGATCGTCGGCTCAGAAGAAGATCTGATCGTTGTGAGTTTCGATGGATCAGCGAGTGTGAAGAAAGGCGTAGGGGCTTATAGTGCGCTGTTATGGAAGCTGCTGTTATCTCGGCCGGTTCGGATTATACTCCAGGTATCACGGTCAATGAGGCTGAATATCGTGGTCTGCTGCTAGGTTTGGATCTCTTGCAAGAGCAAAAGATCGGAAGAGTAATCATATGCGGAGATTCAAACCTGGTAATTCGGCAGATCACTGGAGAGATCGACTGTAAAGCGCCGCGTTTGAAGCTATTGAATGATCGCGTTATGAAAGCTTTACGTGGATGGCCAAGACATGATCTTTTGCATGTGAAACGTGATTGGAATTGGAGTGCAGATCACTTAGCAACTATGGCTATGCGTGATCAGGCCGGATCGATAATCACTGATCAAGCGCTGTTGGAAGAACTGGTGGAGATCAATAGGCTGCCGGAGCTGATCCGTGTGGAAAATGAAAAGGAAGCAGCCCAGATCTTGATTACGACGAGATCACGAACCAGATCACCACCCAACAGATCACCCTCTCGCGAAAGCCTGACAGAGGAAATAGTACAAGAGATGCGGATCGAAAGAATTCTCAAGGCTCAAGACGAGGAAAAATGGATAGGTGACTTGAAGGCGTTTCTAAAGGGTGATCTGGAGAAGCTGAGCCAGAGTGAGGCAAAAGATTGTGCCAAGATCGCGTCTAAATACGAGATCGACGAAAATGATCTATTGTTTTACTATGTACCAGCTGATCAGGCCGATGCGGATTTGGACCGATCGGCCAGACTCGTGATCCCGGAGACTTTACAAGCTGATATCTTACACCATTATCATGTTAGTTTGGAGGGTGGCCACCAGGGTGTAGGACGAACGTATCACAGGATCCGTAAACATTTCCATTGGAGAGGATTATATCGAAGTATACAAAAGTTTGTTGGGACATGTACGGATTG